>JAJLXP010000012.1:0-180164 GCA_030674255.1 Hansenula queroliae | reverse complement strand
TGTTTTGTATTCATTTGCAGTTCAAAGATTTCTGAATGATCCAAGTTAATCATGCGTTTGAAATGATCTGAGTGTTTAATCTCGGAGTTGAAAAGGGCTTCCAGTGATCCATTGAAGAGGTTATACCAAGGGATAGTTGTAATTTTGCTGTCTTTGTTCCAGTGTCTAAGAGCGTACTTGTTTTTCTCTCTATTGTCTTAAAAGAATTTGGCAAAAACCTGAATGATGCGGGAATCGAACCCACGCCTAGTGCTTGGAAGGCACTTATTCTACCACTGAACTAATCATCCGCGAATTGGTTTTTTTGTTAAGCACACGACAGTTTCATTGAGTATTTTTTGGTAGGGGCAACCCGCGGGAAATTTTGTAAAGGGTCACATCGTCATTGAATGATGGGCTTTTCTCCATTGTTGGACTTTTGTATATAAGTAGTTTCTTGGAGGTTTCCACTGAGAGACAGTTTTGATAGATAACTGATCAATTGGCTCGTATTTCAAGGAACGAAAACAACTTCAAGATGTCCGCCCCATGTATCTTTTGTAAAATCATCAAGGGTATGTTGTACGATTTTCTAGGTTCATGAACTCCGTGATTTTGATGAAAGTGTCATCAAGGATCTCTCGGTGAACTCCTTATTAACCAAGATAACTGACTCTAACAACTAATCAAGGTGAAATCCCATCCTTCAAATTATTTGAAACCGATTTGTCCTACTCATTCTTGGACATTCAACCAACTTCCAAAGGTCACGCTTTGGTTATTCCAAAGCAACATGGTGCCAAATTACACAATCTGTCTGATGAATCACTAGCTGACTTGTTGCCAATGGCTAAAAAAGTTGCCAATTTACTCGAGGTCACTCATAATGATGGCCCAGAAGGTATTGGTTACAACATTTTACAAAACAATGGTAGAATTGCTCACCAAGAAGTTGATCATGTTCATTTCCATGTTATTCCAAAATATGATAAGGAATCTGGGTTAATTGTTGGATGGCCAGCTCAACCTACCGATTTTGAAGCTACTGGGAAGCTACACAAGGAATTGTTGGCTAAATTGGAAACTGGTAAATTTTAAAATCGCCCCGAAAGTAGCTACGAATGAAAATATACATGAGATCTAATGTCATTTTGTGATGTAATACACAACAAACCCATGTTGTAACTCTTCTATCAGTACTGAGGTTTCATGCTTGTAGACTTTAAGTCCATTTTCCAACAACGTTTGCACAAATAATTCGATGTTTTCAGGTAAGCGCAATTGTAATCCAATCAATATCTTTGTATTATCACCAGCTAGTGCCTTGATAGCATCTACGAGATAGGGTACCAGATAGTCATTGTACACAATATCACACCCAATAATAAAATCTGGTGAATTGGTGTTGAGTTGTCGTATCTCATACATTCCCTGCTCAACATTTTCCCAATCAAAAGTACAAACGTCCAATGTTGGAACTATTTGTTTCTTTTTAGCCTTACCAAGACTCTCCATTGTGGAGCTTTGGAAAACTTCAACGTTGTTGCTGATGTTCTTCTTCAACAATTTTGTCAAATGGTATTGGTCTGTGGATATGTAATGCTTAGTTTTGATCCCGATAGATGATGCTAATAAGCCTGTTACACCAGAACCTAGCTCAACAACATATTTCCCCTTGAAATCATAGAGATTGCTAGTTTGTAGCCATTTGACAAAAGGGAGTGAGACTTTCCAAAGCACGAACCCTGTGGAACTTGAGCTGTTATTCAAGTTGGATATCGATTGTTCAAATTGGTAGTCTGTATCTGAAATCGAGATCTCCAGTTGGTTTGTGCGAGACAGGATCCCCAGGTCTTGGGATTCCGATGGTGCAGCTTCGACATAGAGTTCATAGATGTGAGATGAGACATCGTCTAGAACGATTTCTTCCAGGTAGTTTGCAACCATGTTGGACCTTTGTACTTGATATGTCCTCTCGCTTTAGATGTTTATATTTCATAGTTAAATCCGATGAAAAAATCTACTCAAATGCAATGTAATTTCAATACGCAGACTTAAAGCCTCTACGTGACATCTCCAAGATCTCTAAATAACTAAATCATTACAATTATCATATCTATATATAAGTTACTATGAATTGGGGAATCTAGATGAGGTTCTTCTTCAACAAGAGTTCAGCAATCAAGATACCAGCACCGGCAGCACCAATGATAGTGTTGTGAGACAAGACAACCATTTTGAAATCCAACAATGGATCTTCTCTGATACGACCAACGGAAACACCGTACCCAGCGTCTCTGTCACGGTCCAATCTTGGTTGTGGACGATCTGGTTGTTCCAAGACGTGGATGGTGTTCTTTGGAGCAGAGTGACAACCCAATTGAGCAGCTTCACATTTATAGTCACGCAAGACTTGTTTAACTTGTTCCACGGATGGGGCTGGTCTGTTTTTGAATCTCAATGAGATACATTCGGTGTGACCATCAGAAACGGCAATACGGTTACATTGAGCAGAGACTTTAATTTCGTCATCAGATAATAAATCAACACCGTCTAAAGTCTTGTTCAATGGAGCCAAGATCTTTTTGGTTTCCCATTCGATTTTTTCTTCTTCACCAGAGATGTATGGAACAATGTTGTCCAAAACATCGATACCTGAAACACCTGGTGAGAACCCAGCACCAGAGATAGCTTGTAAAGTGGTAGCGGTCAAGGCATCGATTGGACCAAAGGCATCAACCAATGGTTTCAATGGAGCGACTAACCCAGCAGTGGAACAGTTTGAGATACAGACAATGAAACCTGGTTTCTTTTCACCAGCTTCCTTAGCCTTGTTCAATTTGGTTTCAATCATACTCAAATGGTCAGTGTTGACGATTGGAACGATTAATGGAACATCAGCTTCTCTTCTGTAGTTCTTAGCATTGGAAACAACAGCTAACCCAGCTTCAACAAAGGCTTTTTCAATTTCACCAGCGTAATCAGCATCTAAACCGGAAAAGACAACGTCACAGTCTTTGAAAGCTTCAACGGTACATTCAGAGACGATAATATCCTTAGCACTTTCTGGTAATAAAGAAGTTTGTTTCCAAGTGGCAGCTTCAGAGTATGGTTTACCAGCTGATCTAGCAGAGGCACCTAAAACTTCCAATTTGAAATCTGGATGTTCAGATAATAATAAGATGAAACGTTGACCGACAGAACCTGTGGCACCCAAGACACCAGCTTTCTTTTGTGGAGCCATTTTTATATGTGTTGTATGTTGTTACTAGTTGTTAAGTAGAACAATAGATTAATAGTAATGTTGATGATTGAAATTTCCAATGAAAACGTCAATGCAACGACTCTGACTCAAAAAACAGCCGGAATCAGATGGCTCATTCCGAATTCCGACTATGGTAAACGTCACATGATTTGACCTCGGAACTCAAAATTTATATAGTATAATTAATTATAATCAACTACAACTTGTTGAAGTGTTAACTAATATGCAATTCTAGTGTACAGAGATGTTATGTGAGCTATTCTATTTCTCAGTCTTGGCTCTCTTCTCAGCCTTCTTCTTCTCCTTCTTCAAGCGTTTTCTTTCTTCTTTACTGATTTCAGATGGTTCCTCATCTTCAACCTGGACTGTTTCATCAGCATCCTTGATCTCGATATCTTCTGGTTCAGGTATGCTTTCTTGTTCTTGTTCTTGTGGTTGTTCAGTGGCTGGTTCTTCAAAGTCATCAAATTTGGTCTTCTTACCAGTGGATTTAGTACTGATGGTATTAGATGGTGTAGAGGCAGTTGTGCTTGATTCTAAAGGTGGTAGACCACGTAAGTCTCTTTGTATTCTCTTCAATTGGGCCATGGAGGCACCGGCAGTGGTATTGGCAGCTGAGTTGTTCATCAAGTTTTGGGCAGATCTCTCATCTTCGCTATCTATGAATTTAGTTAAGAATCTCTCGGTTTCCTCCTTGGAAAGAGCCTTGGAACTCTGAATATGAACAGTGACTGGAGTGTTAACAACAGATGGTGCGATTCTCTTGGCTTTGACTTGTGACATCTTGGATCTCTGTACCTTTTAAGCTCTCTTGATCTGTGCTTTTTGATAGATTTTATGTCTATAATAAAAATATTTTAAAATATTTCAGATTTTTTTTTACCCGGAAAAATTTCATAGTTAATGGAAAACTGAAAAATGGATGTTGAAGATCAACAGGAACAAAGTGAAGACTTGACATAGAACAAAGACCATAAGGAAACCATGTTGTTCAATAAGATAGGATTGGCCTCTCAACTAATAAGAGCCCCAACAATGTTGGCTAGGTATGTGTGCTTTGCTCTTTTCCCCGAGCTGTGATGACGAGTACTAATCAAATTAATGTAGACCAACAACACGTCTATTCTCCACTCTAAGACCAGTCTCTCCAATGGCTGCTTTGCGTGCAACCACAAGATTACCACAACTAGAGTCACCAACACAATCACCAATACTATCTGCATTAGCCCCAGCATCTACATCAATTTTCTCCAATCTACTAGGTGGTCAACGTCGTTGGAAATCTAGAGGTAACACTTTCCAACCTAACACACACAAACGTAAGAAGAGATGCGGGTTCTTGGCTAGAATGAAGACTACTAGAGGTCGTAAGATCATTGCCAGAAGAAGATTAAAGGGAAGATGGTACTTGTCATATTAAGCAATACAAAATGGAGGAAGTTGAAAAATGGAGGATCTGGTAAGCCTGAAACAGAATCTTTATGAAGATTGAGGCATACGGGTCAAAATAAAAAGCACAAGCACTGTACATAAATGACTATAATGAGTTACATAGATACTATTCAATCTGTTTTCCGATGTAGTTTGGTAAAACTTGAAATTCGTCGTAAAGACATGGGAAGAAAGCGAAAAAAACCCACATATCAACAGATAATGGCTAATACTACCAGTATTGTATCCAATACATCTTTCTATTCATCAACAGCTCCATAGAACGTCCATTGTTGGCGGCCCATAATTCACTCACAAAATCAGTAAGTGGCCTTACCGAATATTTTACACTACCCGAATTTTTTTTCAACATTGGAATCGAAAATCAAGCTTGGAGATTTCGACATTTTGAGCTGTTGACATTTGAAGAAACTCAGAGCAAACAATACCAAAAGCATCAGCCAACATGTCACTCGCAGTGCTGAACAGAAGCATTTCCAACATATCGACCTCACTTGGTCTAAGAGCCTTCAGCTCCACATCCATAATAAAAGCTGACGAGTATGCAAGAGCTGCTCAATCGAAACAAAGAAGTAAATCTCGTGAACAAACCAAGAAGAATGAACAGAGAAAAATGACACAGCGTCGTAAGGCTGCTCAATTACCAGCTAAAACTTCTCCATTCTACTTTGACATACCTACAGCTTTGAGATATTTGAGGGCCGCTGAAGTGGGAAGACCTGCCAATGAAGCCGTCATTTCAATGAATACCGTTGTTGTTAGTGAAAAGGGTACCTCACCTTTAGCAGGCTCTGTTGTCTTTGCCAACCCATTGAAAGAAATTAAAGTGCTATTTTTCTCTAAGACCCCAGAACAAGTTGAAGCTGCTAAAGCCGCTGGTATCACTACAGGTGGTGTTGAATTAATAGAACAAATCCAAGAAGGGAAACTAGAATTAGATTACGATAGAGCTTTCGCCACTGCTGACATCTTGAAAGAATTGGGTCAAATTGCTAGAAAATTGGGTCCAAAGGGGTTGATGCCATCTGTTAAAAAGAACACCGTGATCACTGATATCACTGCTACATTGACCGAAGTCTCAGGTACCATCCCATTCAGACAAAGAGGTACTGCATTGTCAATGGCCGTTGCTAGATGTAACTTCTCAGATAAAGAAGTGATTGAGAATATCGTCGCTGTTGCCAAAGCTTATAAAGAAGCTGTTTCCAAACAAGTTGCTAAGAAACCTAGTGTCTTGGGTCAAACTGTGCTCACTTCAACTCATGGTCCAGGTTGTGTCATTGACTTGAAATAAAAACATCGTATATAACAAAGGCAAAAGATCAGCATAATTAGTGGAAATATCATGTATATATAAATCAAAATGTTTCGTTGTAGTATGTGCTGATCGTCTTCGCGAACATACAATATAAGATAACAATAGAGCTCAATCTCTCGTTATAGCAAGTATTCAGATCCCAGGGATAACAATGAGCCAGAGATGCTACTCATTGTGCTGCTATACACGCTCATATCACTGATAGGAACAGTACTGTCGCATGAACCACAGTTTAGTCTCAACATCCCGATCTTTTTCGATATACCAAAACATTTGAGGTTCCTCATACCCAAGACTCAAGAATTGCTTGATGCCCATTTAGCCAAGAGACACTTCAAGATCGATTACCGGGTCACGTTGAAGTATGGTAAAGGCTCTTCATACACAATCAAACTGGATTACGCTGAAGACGAAGCTTTTTTCATCTCTCCGTATGGGAAAACAATCACGATCTATCAAACGGATGCATTGATTGCGCATAACAAGATCCCAGAACTATTGGCCAAGATCATTGATGAGTTCTTATTAACTCCAGAGATGGACTTCTTTGATGAGAATGTGTTCAATCATAGAGACAATGTGGGTATTGAGATTGGTCCATCCCATGAAGTCGGCATATATGTGATGGCTTCAAAGGATTATCAATGGGATAATGAGTTGTTTAAAGATTTGTTACAACCTGTGATTAACGAGTTGAGAGATTTGCTATATGTCAGTCTTGACTTCAACTACTATTATCATGAGGATACAGCACAACTATCACTTGGTGACATTGAACAACAGCTTAATTATGATAAGTTGAAATTCTTGATATATTTAAGTGAGAGTGAGATGGGGATCCAAGGTATAGATTCGAAACAAGTGATCATCCCAAAGAAAGGCGCCATTGAACTGGTTCATGTCCATGGTGATTTGGATGAAATGCAACAGATTGAAGTCCTGGAAATTGTCGTGGGCCAATTATTTAGATTGTTAGGGATGTTACCTACAGATCCTAAATCTCCATTCATCAGAATCGACTTCTTGATCAGAAGACAGATCTATATCAACTACTTGAAACTTCAAGACGATTATCAAAAATCAGTCATTATTGAATTGCTACAAAGGGCAGAATGGGGCGAAGCATTACGCAAAACATGGGATTTTTTGAGAAGTTAACGATAACGTTTATTTATTTGGCGACAGGCGCAGGTGTTGCTGGTTTCCTCTTTTTCGATTTCGACTTATCTTCAAATGAGATCCAAGTTGGATTCAGACCATACTTCTTAGTCAATAGCTCTATAATGATCTTACTATGTGGTCCTTGCACAGTGACTTCAGTGAGTTTGGGATTTTGAACATTTTGTCCAATGGTACTGGAGCCTGAACATTTCACTTTTAATTCGCTGGATAACTCTTCTGCACTGATACCAAAAGGTTCAAAATTGAAAGTTCTTGTGACGGTCTTACGACCAATCTTGGTCTCTGTGATGATTTTCACTTGTGGGACTTGGCCTCTGACAGGTTCAGAATGGATTTGGTCCTCTTTAGGTAGTGATGGGTTTTCTAATTGATAAAACTCTGTGAATTTTGACAAAAATGGTGTCAATAGTTTATCTCTACCTATAGTACCTTCTGTGCTCTTGATGATACTGGATAAGTTGTCGTCAAGGATGATTGTCTTCTTATTCTTTTGATTGACCAACTGATTTTTAGCAATGTATTTATTCAAGATCTCCTTTGCCTCTGCTGCTGTGTACATATTAGCGTAAATCATGTCCAGGTCGTTGAAGATAGCTCTCAAAGGACCAGTTGGTTTATAGAATTTGTGAGCAATCAAGGTGTTCGATTCTTTACCCTTTGCTGATGAGGATTGTGCATTGTTGGAAGTAGTCTTGGTTTTCTTGATTTTATAAGGAACAAAATTCTTTAGTGTTTCGTTGTTGTCTTTAGAGGCAACTGAAGTCACAATTAAATCATCACCTTTACCTTTCAACTTGATGAATTTCTCCTTTTCCATGGCTTTCAAAAATTTAGCACTTTTCTTCCATGAAGTCTTTTTCATTGTTATCTGTTCATAGTCAGATGCCAAATTACGAATGATATGGTTCATAAATTCGGATGTAGGTAGCGGAACAACAACTTTATCTTGTGTTAATGTTTGGTATAGCGATCTTTTGAAAAAGTTGTCAATATCTTCAACTGTCAATGTTAATGTTTCAACATCATCAGCAAGTTGTGCTACTTCCTCATCTTGTTCCACAGGCTCTGTCTCAGTGACTTCAGCTACAGACTGTTGGCTGTCTTCGATATTGACCTCAGTATGCTGCTCCACATCGTCTGGAACACTGCTTGTTTCTGGAGTTTGTGTAGCTGTTGCCTCTTCTTTGAAGGTGATCTCCATAGATGGCTCCTTTGGAGGCTTAATTTTATTTTTGGCAATTTGGAACAGCATATCGCCATTAGTATGATAAATCTCAACAGATACACCTGTAGTACCGACAACTTTGGTGATTTGACCCATGTTCAAACATGATCTACCAACAGCCATAATGGTGAATGGATCTTTGGTATCTGCAACAGCAACAATGGATCCCTTCTTGATACCCTCGGCAAAAGGTGGAACTGTACCTGGTAACATCAAGTCTGCACCACCTTCAAGTACTTCAATGACATGTGGATGTGTATGAACAATTGGTAGAACGAAAGGGGCATTCCAAAGGGTATACACAGTAGGAATCAACTCACTGTCTTTAGTTTTGAACCAAACTGGTGTTTGAAACTCATCTGTATAGATGGTTCCCGAGTAGCCCTTCGGGCTCTTGAAAGTGGTCTGTTTGATAGTAGCTGGAAGGATCTTTTCTTCGATCTCTTTGGACATACCATCTGGCAAATTGTATTCTTTGATGATAGTACCCAACATACGTCTTCTTTCAGACGACTTCAGGTTCGAAAGAGCCTTGATCTGTGAGGGCAAGAGGAGTTAGTCGTCATTCTAAAAGTGCATTGACTATTAAAAAGGACATACTTGAGGATCTTTTCTGAACATTTCTGGGGTGTCTATCTTCTTCTATATCAGGAACAACTATAGTACGTAACTGCTCATCTCGAGACTTTATACTACACCAAAATCTGTAGTACGAATTCGCGACCTGATATAAACATCAAAACATCAGCCATATTCTAGAGCTTCATATCAGCGGTTTAAAACAGGGCGCTTCCTTAGAATTGAGAGACTGGTGACTGAGATGACAGTGGCTCCAATAGAAAATGCTTCAAATAACACACTGCCTCACGTTTTAGGCTCAAAAATTGATGGTACAGTGATTTCGTGGTGTCCAACGATGGATTTACTAGCGTTTAGCGCTAAGAATGGGAAGGAAGTCCTGTTTTATAGGAGGAATGGGTACCAAGTGTGGAATATCGAGGTCAATGAAGGGCTGCTGAAGTGTCTTGTATGGAGACCCGACGGGAAACAGTTTGCCATCGTCACGACGAAGAATAAGTGCTTGATCTACGATACGAACACGGCTAGGCTCTTAACTACGCAAGATCAAATCAAGGATGATATAACTATTGGGAAATGGATCATGCTCAACAGCTCGAAGGAAAATAGTCATAAATACAGCGAATTGATAGAAATGGATATATGGAGGGCATTCCCTAGACTACCACCGCTACCCAATTCGTCAAGTACGAATGTCTTCACTACCAAAACTTCAATTGATGGTTTGATCCAACAGAGTGAAAGAGGCAAGGAGACGGACTTATTGTTACTTTTCGCAGAAAAGACACTGCAACTCACGTTTAATGGCCTATTTCAAGTGGATGGAGTAACGGTTGTCGCACCGCAAACCGATGAAGATGAAGAAATAGTTGCACATATAGCGAAGGATCTCACTGATCATTATGTCATAACGTCATCCTTCACCACGATGAAACTTTCGGTAAGACATTTTCAGCTAAATTTCGAGAAGGATTATAGACTTTACCAAGGCTTGACATCGATAAGTTCCAAGATAATTGCATTGTTAGGATACATGAACGAGATTTTGATATTCTTGGCCCAAGATATTAGAACATTCTTAGATTTTGGTACTAGGTTTGTGGGTATCCTCAAGGAGGAAGTAGAGAAACTAGAGGACACATCTGTTGGTGATCAACTATATGAGCTATTACTAACAGGGATGATGAGTGATGAACTCAAAGATTGGTTGGAGAACACATTAGGTGAACGTGGTATAACAAGATGGTCCAAGACAGGTGATGCTGTATTTGAGAATACGAAGAGAACAATCTTTTATCATTTAATACCCTCGTGTGAGAGACTTATAGTGCTGCTCACCACTTTGAGAGGCATCACCAAAGCCTCAATTAATGACGATAATGAAAAGAATTTCAACCATGACTTGATTGATCAGTGCGTGAAATCAACACAGGATTTCATGAAGATTGCATTTCAATACATTTCCAAAGTGAATCAAGAGCAAGAGTTATTTGGAGGATTTGTCAACTGGATACATGCTGTCTTGAGGGATTTACAAGATGAAGAGCCTAAAACGGTTTACAAGACCTCAGATGTATCTCAATTCATTAACAGCAATTTAGAGAGATCATCGTTAATGATGTTGATACCACAAATGAGAAGATGTTTCAACTCTATCAAGATAAACAGTTCCGATTTGTTTGATTGTACCAAGGTTCTAATACGTGGTTTGATAAAGGTCGACGAAGTTAAATTTGACCTTGGTATGGTTACAGAGAAGCAAAAATTACTTATTGAGAATGATGATCTATACATATATTCATACGGGAATGCAAGTATGACTATTTACAAGTTTAACACGGTGAGAAAATCTTTGGAAACCGTTGAAATCGAAACGGGTGACGAAATATTAGATTTGGCAATCGATGAAACCAACAACAAAGACCAAGCGTTTGTTGTCCTCCAAAATGAGTTGGTAAGTTTTGGTTATCAACAATTGTTTCAAGAGAAGAAAAGCAAGAAGTTTAAACTCAATGAGCTGATTAATATCAAGAGACAAAAATTCGGTAACTTTGATCCCAAATATTTCGCATTAAGTGAAGGCAAACTTGGTTGTTTAACATCCAAAGATATGCAAAGCTTCATCACTTTCCAAATAGAAGATGACAATAGAGATACAAAAACTTCATCAACGGGTGGTATGGATATCGATTGATTGAATCATGGTCAGGTTTACTTTGCTGATTTACCTTTCCTTCCCTTTGACGGATCACCCAACACCTCGAACAATCTTGGATTCAACATCTTTGGTTGTGGATATGCATGTTTGGTATAATGACAGTTACCATCCTGATCAATTGTATAGCTATTTCTCAAGAATTTTCTATATTCTCTTCTCATGTTTAAATTATCACGTAGTGTACCAATTTTGAAATTGGCACTATCATCAGTGAATTTTAATAAATAGTCACAATCTTCATTAGTTATAGGTGGGGATTCTTGGAAAGTTTTCCTAATTTGCTTCAAGTGTTTTTGAATAATGTTCTTTTTCCTGGATGGTGCGATATCTGTACCTAGAACAGTGCTAGGTATAAGGACGACTGGCGATCCAAGACTTTTAGTTTGGATAGTGGATGCCTGACTCAAGAAATTAAACAGTTTGAAAACATGTTTCACCACAGAATCCAAATGTTCGTATCGTTCAATATAAGATGCAGGAGGTAGTTCCATTGACAATGGCTCCACTTTGGTTTGATTTCCCTTTTCAAGTAATTGCTTAAACTCTTGAGAGAATTTGTCACTATTTTTCAGCAAGATAGACTCAACAGTGGGTAATGTACGGATTTCTCTTGGGAAACTGGCATTTGCTGTCTTTTTATTTCCGTGTCTCAATTCCCTAGAGTTTTTTGCATTGTAAAGTGTTGTCTTGAAATCCGTCTGCACCCAGGTGGGTATATAATACCTCATAAAGTACCTTATTGGCTCGTGTCCATTGAAATGGACGTTCTGATAGACTTTACTCAAGAGTATACTAATGGACTGACTTCTTCCACCTAGTAGTTTATCAGTCAAGCCGTCAATTTCTTCCAACTCATCGAGCTTGTTTCTCTTCAAGAGTAACGGTAGTTTCTGCACCAGTCTCTCTTTGGTAACCTTGTCCAGCACAGTCTGGTTGATCTTCCGAGCCAGCACTTCCGTATTCACCGAGACTTTCATCAGTTTTTTCCTTATAGAAATCTTTGTGAAATGTTTGGAAAGAGCGCAGACTATGTGAAAAATCTATGAGAGACCGTTGAAGTAGTGTCCGGACCAATTTAATCAAGAAGGAGGATCCCAAAAAATCCACAAAACGATTGCATTTCTAGAGCCAGCCATAAACACAATTTTACGAGTTCTTTGATCATCAAGAAGTCCACGCCCAGGATAGGATGTCCACTATGTTCAATTTCTCCAATAAGGAGAACTCTGCACACCTAACTAATGCTGCTCCTAAGACTCCTTCTAGCAAGAAAACTACCATTTTCAAACCTAATAATAATGACAACAATAACAATGCTAAGAAGTTCACAATTTTGAAAGACGAGTTCAAGACTCCAACTAATAAGGCAAACCAAAAGAAGAGAATACCCTTAGGTGGCAAAGACAAGAATGTGGGCTTGGGTCAACAGGGTGCAAAACTAGGCGCTGGTTCGCTAAACGATTCACATAACTCATTAACATTAACATCATCCGTTGCAAAGAGAAGAGCTAGAAGAATCAAGACTCCATCAAGTACTCGTCCTTTAACAAAGAAGCTGAATGTACTGAGAGATGAACCTACAGAGACTTTGGCCAAACCACTTGTCCATCTTGACTTGAGCGATGATGAAATAGAATATGTCCCAGAAAGGGAACCACCATTACCATTCCAACCATTGAACTACGAGCCTTTCACTGATGAGGAGTTACATTTATTTAAGAACGCTCCACATAATCCCAGATTCTTTGATCGTCGAGATGAAGTTGTCCCGTTGACATTGGAACAAGTCATGGAGGAGTTCCCAATCAGTTTTGATGATCTTGAAGATGAAGATGCCCGTTCCATAACGAGTTCAGAGAAGAGTAAAGGACTACCGCATTATATGGAGCCTACATTTGTTTCAAACGCTAGGGCAAAGAATGCAAAGAAAGTTGAGGTTTATGATGAAGGTTTATCGATTAGTGAGTTACAAAACTTGATTGATGAAGATGACTGATATGTATTTCGTTATGATTCTTTGAGAGGTGATTGAAAAATTGGGACGTTTTTATAAATGAGGTATTCGTATGGTTTGATTTTTGTGTGTTTGGGTTAATTTATTCTAATATATACATGTACAGCTAATTTAACTATGATGAAACAAATTTGTACAGGAACCAATTAATTCTCGAGAGAGACCGCTTATTGTTGAGCACACCCTGGACCTTGAGGACCATTAGCGTAATCTTCTTCAACGTCTTCAGTGTATTCGGGTAAATCTTCATAAGTCATAATCTTAAAATTCACATCATCAACATTATTAATAGAGATATCTTCATCAATCTCTTTCTTTGTAGAGGAACCAGGCAAGATGTTTAGCACTCTTTGAATTTCTGATTTCTCGGCAAACCAATTATCAGGTGGGAACTCGACAATGACTTTCAAGTACAAGTCACCTTTCTTACTGCTATTCTTAATTGGGAACCCTTCGCCTGATATTTTCAAGAAATCATTTGGTCTCAACACTTTCCCAGTTGGTGTGGAGATTTTCAATAATCTGTCATCCAAATGTTTCAAAATGATCTTATCTTTAAACCCACATAAGGCTTCTGCCAACGATATGTTCAAGTCAGCGTATAGATCATCATGGACTCTTTCGAAAATAGATGCTGATTGTTGTGGTTTTTCATGTATTGTAAGGATAACATCACCTGCAGTTTTACCACGAGCTTGGTCACTTTCATTTTGTAATACAATGGAATCACCAAATTTGGAACCTTTCTCTATCACGAATTCCAAAATTTTAGTCTCTTCTTCAAGTTCTTTACCGCCACATTTCTTACACTTGTCCTTTGTTCTGTAGATGTGACCTTTACCCGAGCATGTTGTACAATCAACATACTCTTGAGTAACCATACCTGGACCGACTCTCTTCAATTTTCTTTGGTAACCTTCACCTTTACAAACACCACATTGCTTTGTCTTTGCATTCGCCTTCACACCTTCACCTTTACATAGTGTACACAAAATGTCTCTTGTGGATGTGATCTTGACAGTTTTACCATTGTACAAATCACCAAGTGTAACGTTAACATCAAGACGAGCATCTTCTGTTCTTGTGGCGGCACGACGTCTAGCTTCAGCTCCACCATTCATTCCTGAATAGCCACCGCCACCTCCGTTGAAGAAGTTGAAGAAATCTTCTGGTGCAAAGTCTGGAACATCTCCATAACCGCCGTAGCCACCGCCAAAGCCATTCATAGAAGGACCATCAGCATCACCGTACTCATCAAAGTTTGCTCTCTTGTTATCATCAATCAAGATCTCATAGGCGGCACTAATCTCTTTGAATTTGATTTCAGATTCTTCTCTCAGTTCTTCAGGGACTTTGTCAGGATGGTGTGATAATGCTAGTTTCCTATATGCCTTTTTAATCTCCACAGAGGAAGCTGTACGCTCCACTCCTAGAATTTCATATGGGTCAGACACTTTACCAAGTCTGTGTTAGTCTATCTGGTTACTATAACAAAGTCATGAAGCGCTTATTACTCACTGTTTTTGAAGGGTATAATAGTCCGATATATGTATTTGCTTTAAACTAATTGCACTCCATGCTCTTCATAGTAATAGTGCCCAAATGGCATTTTTTCCATTCGGTGAAATATTCGGTCAGCACACGACCTCATCGGAGCTCAAAATTCTGGCTCTGGAGCCGCGGCCCGCGGAACAAGGCTACAATATGTTGGATATTGTGAGTCAAATATCATGTCATGTATTAGTCTAGGAAACCGTGGTCTGGTGAATAGCTGCAATTGTAAGCCATTGACCAAGTTTGTCAAGGTCCTATGGTAGTTGATGGACTGGACGCATCTGTATGTAATGAGAGCCAACTCAATATCATGTATCATGTTCCAAGTGTTGCCTTATAGACGATAACACAAAGCGAGTTCTCACACACCACATTTCGCATAGCATCCTCATGGTACGATTGGCATTGTTTCTCATTGTACGTCGATGTATACATATTGATAATTTGTGAGATCTTGAGGAGCTGAACATACTTGTATTTGTACCCACGCACGATGTTCTAGTCACAAATGTATCGCAAACTCTACACCCAAGTTATAAGTGATCAATCAATTTAACAAGAACCACAAGTTCTAGCCAGGCGGTTAAAAGCCGCTCTGTCTAAAGAGCCTTAATGAGTCACTTCATGGATGTTCATGTTTTGCAATCATCCTTCACATACATTCCAGCTGATATAGAAATTGACCATCATGAGGTTGTTCTTTCTCTAGTGTTACACGAAGCGATTAAAAGCGATCTACGATTACTGGTACTGATTTGAGCCCTGACCTTACCTGTTTTATCTATATATATAGCCGAATAAACCAGCTTACTAGATAATATATATCTATTTTGCAAATCCAACATGACAGCCTTCATGAAACTTTTGTATTGATCGTTGTGGTGAGTTTTGAATTTTGTCACAATATCCACATGGATAGTATGTGTTTGCATACCCATTCAGTGAAAATTGTGCTTCACTACAATCAAGGCCCATAGATCTTTGGTATTTCTAAGATACATGTTTTGTCTCAAAGTGCCAGTTCTCATGTATTTAACTTGATGTACACACATTATTTCCCCTTGTATTTGCACTGTAGGTGTATAGCCTCTATACTACTAACCTGTTGGTGACTGTTTTGGATGAGTATTCATATAATGTACCGTCAGGCCTTTTGACATATGATATCCAAGAAAAGCTAGGAGTCTACCACACAAAGGTCAATAAAACACATTATACGCCTTTCGACGTGGCGCTTCGGAACCGCCCTGTCCCAAACTTCTCCATATAACGTCCCATGTATTTTCATGTTTAAGAGCCACTAGTTACATATCTTGGAGCTGAGCTACTCTTTAAACAGCTTCAGGTTCTTGTCTATTGAGTTGTAATGACCGTTGATGTTTTTACATTAACTTTCCCTAACTGCTCAAAGCTTGATTGACTGACAGAATCCATCATAGACTACAGCATAAATACCATGAGTGATCATCAACTAGATCCTTATTGACAATGAATCACTGAAGGGTTCCCAATCTCATAGCTTTTCAAAAAAGGTCCAGAGTCCAGAGGCCTGTCTTATAGGTCATTCATCCTTTTACTTGTTTTTCGTTATTTACAGTTTTGAGTTTCTAGCAGCTATCTAGGGCGATGACACGAAGAACGCAGGCGATTGCAGGATGTCTAAATATTCCCTTGTTTTTCTTAGGACAAGACCAGTGAAAACATATAAATACGGTAAAGCTCGTCTCCCTACGCTCTGAGCAAATATTCAGGAAATTCTTATGCCAGTTGGTGAAATTTACGTTTGATGATTGTATTTCTTGCACGATCTTTTGAATATGAGGCACTATGTTATGATATGAGTTTACAAATCCTCATTCAATATATCGTGCTTCACCACCTATAGTCAAGACCTCTGGGTAATTTGGTCATTGAGCAGGGATATCATGATTTATGATCCTTGTTACAAAATGCCATTTCTTATGTTTCTAGACTAGCTTTTAAGACATTTACACTGTCCATCTGCCTTTTAAGCTCATATTGTAGACGTTTAGACTCTGGATATGTATTCGACATATATAAACCATCAATTCATGTGTAATTGAACTAGCCAGGGCGAGCTGGGGTTGCACAATGGGTTTGTGACTGTCAATTATGCCGCCAGCGAATTCAAAACTACAAAAGCCATTCCAACTTCTTAATCTTTCTCTCTATTTAAGCCTCTCGTTCGAAACCACTTTGGTTTGAAAAATTTATCCACAATTTCTTTACAATACTTTGATGCATCTTATAGGATTTTGAAAGCCATTACAATGATATGAGCTTGTACAGTCATTCACGTTTGTGGTCTCCTAATACTCTTCTTCAACAATCGGTTGAGACCTGAGCAATTTGGTAGATGACACGCATACCATGGACTACCAACTCTCAAGGTCGTTGACTTAATGTCATGTTTTCACTCGTTTATCATATATGTTGTAGCTGTACTTGTCTTCCAGACTTCAGAATCACGTCTAGGTAAAAACTCGATGTAAGCTATTGACAAAACTTTTAACGAGGCGCTTGAGGACCGCCCTACTACAAAGGTCAAAGAAAGCCACATCATAGATACTAGTGTGTTTCTTTATCGCACACATATCACTCTTTAGATCTTTATAAAGACTTACTACACAAGTGAGGGATATCAGTATCTTCATGTCTTTCTGATGTATAATCCGATAATCGCGATCTATACCCGAAACACACCATTGAAGACAAAGTGAGTAGTATATCGGCGTTCAGTCTTCTTACAATAATATGAGGCATATTAGTGAATTATAGAGCATCCAGTAAAGGATCTTGGGTCGACTAATACGGTGAATTCTCCGTCTAGACTCCAAAGGTGTCTGAACATGTTAATTTATAGATGTACAATATACCATGGCTTGAATGTACACATATTGATGCATAAATTTTCGACAAGCCGTTTAATTCAGATTAAAGAGCCTAAGAAACCATCTTCCAGTGCTCCATATGGATTCAGTGAATGCCTTTCTATTGATCGTATACTGAAAACTATAACGATGTGCTCCGGATACCAGTTGAATTCAAATCACTCAGATAACCGAAGATTCCGTAATTGTTACAAACAGCAACAATCAGAACCAAAAGGGTATAAAGATAGATTAAAGTATGGGAATCTTCTATTTGCTTCAAAATCTTCAATTGAATTAATCTCAATTGCTCATAGAAATGTCCCCATCTATAATTGACCACTTCAACCCAAATAAGAACCCATTGTTCCAAACATCTGGCGGCTTTGATGAAGAATCACAATACTACAAGACTTACAAAGCCAAACATGAAGCGCTAAACAATTCTTATAGCTCCCAATTCTACATCAACAACTCTTCAATCCAAGACAAGATCACACAGGAGGCACATGAGCTCAGTAATGAAATCAAAGGAGAATTCAAAGGGATCCAACCACACACTGCACAATACTACTATACATGTACACTAGGTGGGCTATTAGCCTGTGGACCTACACATTCCGCCGTGACTCCATTAGACGTTGTCAAATGTCGTAGACAAGTTGATCCATCTTTATACAAATCAAACATCCAAGGCTGGAGAACAATCATCAAGACCGAAGGGTTTGGTGGGGTTTGGTCCGGTTTAGGTGCCACTGCCATTGGGTACTCTTTACAAGGTGCTGGTAAATATGGGTTTTATGAATTTTTTAAAGCTCAGTACACGGATCTTGTTGGTCCTGAAGTGGCTCATACTTATAGAACAGGGCTTTATTTAGCTGCTAGTGCCTCTGCTGAGTTCCTTGCGGATATTGCATTGTGTCCATGGGAGGCTATTAAAGTGAAGACTCAGACTACGATTCCGCCATATGCTACTGGTGTTATTGATGGATGGAAGAAGATCACTGCTGTTGAAGGTGTTGCTGGGTTGTATAAAGGGCTAGTACCATTATGGTTCAGACAGATCCCATACACGATGTGTAAATTTGCATCTTTTGAAAGAATCGTGGAGGCTATTTATAAAGCCCTTCCAAAACCCAAGAGTGATTATTCACCATTACAACAAACTGGTGTTTCATTCGTTGGTGGGTATATTGCTGGTATTTTCTGTGCCGCTGTATCACACCCTGCTGATGTGATGGTTTCCAAGATTAATAATGACAAAAGGGCCACAGAGACCACTTTGCAAGCTGCTGGGAGAATTTACTCCAAGATTGGGTTTGGTGGGTTATGGAACGGGTTGCCTGTGCGTATTGTGATGATTGGGACTTTGACTGGGTTCCAATGGTTGTTGTATGATTCGTTCAAGGCATATGTCGGATTACCAACAACAGGTGGACATTGAACCAGCATAGATGCTACATTATTATAGATATTCCCTGATCGATCTCTAAAAGATTATACTATGAATACACAGATTTCCGTTATCATACCTGAATGGTAACACTTGATTTTTTTGTCTTTCTCTTTTAACTCCACACATTTTTGAACAAATCATCATCAAGAGGATTTGAAGTAGTTTGATTAGAACTGAAATTGGAACTTGTCGTAGTAGTGTAATGATTATTGGCACTTGTGGAATTGGCCCATTGATTAGACACATTGTTATGGTTATTAACATTCCCGATACTAGACCATGAGCTTGTTGAGGCTCCAGTATTGTTTAGACTTAGCCCACCGAGACTTTGAGTGGATGCGTTTTGTAAAGAATTGGAATGTGCTGGGAAGTTTGGGGTTGAGTTGGAGGCGATTGGTGTGGAATATAAGGACAAGATGGATTTTTTCAAATCAGGTCTGGTGTTTAATGGTCGTTGCTGTTGTTGCTGTTGTTGCTGTTGATTATGATGCTGTTGCTGTTGTTGTTGAGGAGTTGGTGATGGAGAGAAGGCACTGGAGAGTGATTCTAAATTGGAAGAGGTTCTAACAGGAGCTTGTTTATTGAAAGATTGTTGTTGAGTTGGAGATGGTGCTGCAATTGGTGACCCAAATTCCAAGTCTAGTAAGTTTGAATTCAATGATCTTCTATTAGATGCTGTGTCTATTTTAGGTGTTGTTTTGTTTGATGCCGAGGATGTCACTGCTGGTTGTACTGGAGATTTGAAATTCTCATTGTTGATATTTGGAGTTGAACCACCAGTCAATGTAGATGGATCAGGAACTTGTTTCGAAGCTGCCCATTTCTTCAAATCGTATTTGGTTCTGATGAAGTTTTCTATCTTGGAATCATCAGGAACATGGTTATTATTAGGGAACTTAGCCTCCCAGAATTGATTAGCCTTGGAATTCCCCCATTTAACAATGGTTTCAATTTGCTCATCGGTCCATGTATCCAAATCAACTGATTTCACTCTGGAGATGTGTGTACCCATGCTTCTGTGGATCCCTGAACAACGGATACAGATGAAGATACCCAAGTTCCAACTGGCCCATCTTGGATGACTAGCAGTCTTACAATCAGCACAGTGTGAATTTCCAGGTTCTTTCAACAGCGCTTTCAAGATCTGTTGGTTCTTGTCGTTTGATTTTCTCATGCGTGAGCTGCTCATGGTTTTCTTGCACTGTACTATTACTCCAATATTAACAACGTATCCAAGTCCAGCGGTGCTCTCTGTCTTTATAGCTGATCAGCTTCTAGCACCAAAATTCCAAACAAAACACTCATTTTAAGCTCTCGTTGGCATTAAAAATCGAAAACTTCCAGAACGCATTCGCGGTGCCATTTCCATTAGTACAGAACCAATTCGCGAAAGTAACACCGGCCGCTTTGCCGCGGATGAGAAGTTGACAAGTGGATTACTTACACAGCGATTTCCATTTGACAAAGCTGGAAAAGAACGCTCGTTATGCCATAATCACAGTACCATCATCACACTCTTGTCCACTACTCAAAAGCTAAAAGCCAATAACCACCAGAACCTTCTACTGGTACTACGTATTTATACCGTTGGCACGCCCCCACAGAAGAGCAAACTTAGTCCAAGCAGTCACACTTACACTTACTCAGTTCACTATCACATATTCATAAGAGAACCCAAATGATCATTGTATTCAGAAAGTGAAATATCAACCACCGAAACCTTTATTTATTGCATGGATCAACCCCATATAACATACACACACACATTCATTACATTTGCACATAAGAACCATTAACCACTGAGTTGGAAATAACATATACATCAGATTCCATTTGATCTGAAAGAGCATAAGGCCGATACTTATTAAAAATTATTTCATACAAAAGAGATATAAAAGCGTCAAATGACAAGGCGACTTTTCGCAAAACAGACACAACGGAATAAGGATGTACCCAGCTACACCCTAAGTGAAATAGCAACACATGATAGTAACAATGATCTTTGGATGATTATCCATGGGAAAGTCTATGATGTGACCTCTATTATCGATGATCATCCTGGTGGTGCCGAGGTATTGTTTGAATGCGGAGGTCTAGACGCAAGTGAACCCTTTGACGAAGTTGGTCATTCCCAGGATTCAGTGAGAATGTTGAAACCATTATTCGTCGGGCTAGTTAAAGAGGATAAATTGGATATATCAAACATGCGTGGGAACAGTGATGAATTTGATGAAGATGATGATGAAAATCTCAGTAGACATCGGAAAAACTTGAGTATTGGAGAAAGTCTTTACTTGAAAGAGTATAATAAGAAAAGAAATAAGAAGAAGGGGATATTGGATAAATATCTGACACATATTTTGGTTTCAATAGCTATTGTCAGTGGGGTGCTATACATGTACATATTGCGGAGGAAATGGGAAGATGAGAGGTATTTAATATAACAGAACACAAGATACACACACATAATATATATCAAGTTGTCGATATGGGCATAATATTTGATATAAGGAAGTCGACACACATATACATCTATGCATAATTTAACGAACTAATACATAATATACTAATATATACACATATTGATATATGGGAAGAAATGAGCTATGTAGAAGTCCGAGATTCATAGGTGTAGTTCTCGAGCCACACGAGAAAAACCATTTTATACAGAACTTGATATCTGGTGAAGCTTTAAAATTGATACACTGATTCTCAATCGTTCATCAAGCTTTCCAGAATATATAAAGAGCCTGATAATATGCCAGTATATGGTTGTTGGAACTCTCTTTAGTACATTGCAGTTTGAAGTTCGCTACCTATATAGTACCATTTCAACTGATCTGGCTAAGTGGGCCCTGGGCCGTGGCACGCTACCCACACATTGCTGATCAAACATGGTGTATGTCAATGTAAACTTCTTATCAGAGAAACAAACGGTGTAAAATTTCCAATGCAGGTGACCTCAAAAATTTGTATTTGCAAATGCTGATTGGTTTGGTGCTGTAGTACTATACCAGACAGTTGGAAATTGGAATGGCTTGCTAAATTTCTTCGTATCCACCAACAATCTTTGGGAATCATACACAACATCGGTTTCGCTGGTATTGCATGTACCATTATCTCTACAGCCAATTAAAGTACATCCTTTCTTCTTGCCATTCATCTGGATGGAACACAATTTATTTCAATTGAAGACCTGTTGGCTTCGTTTCATTGCTGAGATTGACCTAACCGCTCTCCTGTTGTAATAATATTAGGCGATGATCGAATAAACAATGCATTTCCATACAGACATATCATGAAAAATACATATCAGTACAACTGGGAGAACAAAGAGTACAATTTCTTCGTATTACTACAAGACACTCGATCACCTCATTTCCATGAATCAGCCATGCTCTTTTGATTTTGAGACTTGATCTTTGGTCTTTTAACCTCTTCGACCGTTATATACACATAATAAAGCCTTCAGGGTCTACAGAGCTGGTCAGTTGTGGTCAGCCAACGTTTGGCATCTGCAACCGCTTATGTTATCCATTTTCCTTTGGGCACTCTCCTGATCCTGAACCGGGAGCGCGCGCATTGTTCGCTTCAGATGTCCTCAGGCCCGGTGGCTATCACACGGTTCTATCTACTAATCAACTGGTAATTCACCTAGTTAATCTACTGATACTTCACTGTTAAAGCACACTCTTTCAACCACGTATAAAAACTCTGTTTACCTTTTCCTCTTCAACGGTTTAACCGCTGTTTTAAAATCTCGTGAGTCACAGATTTTTCAGATTCTAAAAAGAGGAGAAGCCCAATCAGGAAGGAGTCTGCCGGTAGGAGCAGCACTCCGCGAATCCGTCCAGCCAATGAGAATCGAGAATCGCCGATAAAAATTCTTTAATTGCACAGCATGAAAAAAAATGACTGGGCGGCTGTTGGAGAAATCCAAATCCATATATTTATCATCAATTCCTCTGAAAATTTGCTTCAGCGCTTAACGACTTTTCATCATACTCTTCAAAACTCTTGAAACACAAAACACAAGCAAACAACTATCTTATTTTCCCATTACTACCGTTACCAAGCTTACAATTATAACCGCTACATCAGCCCAGAGAAAGAACAAGAAATCGTCTTCT
The DNA here is from genome assembly GCA_030674255.1 of Hansenula queroliae. Classification (NCBI taxonomy): domain Eukaryota; kingdom Fungi; phylum Ascomycota; class Saccharomycetes; order Phaffomycetales; family Wickerhamomycetaceae; genus Hansenula; species Hansenula queroliae. The sequence continues at coordinate 156,901 of JAJLXP010000012.1, read as the reverse complement.
CCCTATTAGCCAACATGTGTTTCTAAATCAATCGCCCCCTAAAAAGGATTAACAAAAAGAGTTTATTAAAAAAAATAATAAATTAAATAAAAAAAAGTTTTATTTAAAAAAGAGTTAAAAAAAAGTGCTTAAAAAGTGTTTTTAAAAAGAGTTTTATCAAAATGTGCCCGTGAATTAAAGAATTAAAAAGAATCCGTCCAAAATGACGTCCCTCAACCCCCAATATTAAGAAAAGAGAAAAAAGAATTATCATTATTATCATCCAAGTTTTATCATTATCAAAGTTACTACAGTTTTAAACCAAATCAATTAGAGTTTTATCAATCAATTTACTATTATTACAATCCCCAGAGTCTATTACCATTTATCCAAAAGTTATTACAATGTCTGTCACCGCTAGATTCAACAACAATATCGATTCAGCTAACGCTTTATTTGAATTATTTGAAAATTCATTAGATTCCATTCCAGTCTCATCATCATCAGATACCGCTGCTATGTACCAATCATCTTCTGTTGCCCCAATGGCTTCCATGCCATCCCAACACTTTGACTCGTTGGCCTCAAAGCCAAGACAAGTGCTTGGTGAATCTGTTTTCAACCACTTTGTCAAGACACAGGAGTTGAGCTCAGAATTCCCATTAGGTTTGGATAAAATTGATGTCCCAGAATTGTCTCCATCAATTGGTACTATCACTCCATCCCAATTACACTCTTCCATTGTGGAATCCGTTTTCTCTCCATCTATTGAAAACTCCACTCCAATGTTTGACGATGTTGAATTGGATGGTCCTGAAAACTGGAGCTCATTATTTGAACCAAGTGAATTGGAAATCCCACCAATGTTGAAGCAAGAAATTGTCCCAGTTGCCCCAGTTGTTGCTGCTCCAGCTCCAGCTCCAGCTGCTGTTAAGATTGAAGAAATGTCTCATTCATTTGAAGACGTTTCTGCTCCTGTTGCTCAACAACAACAACCATCTTTCAAACGTTCATCTAGTGAAGCCGAACTGGACTTGCCATCAAGCAAAAGATCATCATCTGTTGATTCATCCATTGACCACTTGGGTGTTGTTGCTTACAACCGTAAACAACGTGCTGCTCCATTATCTCCAATTGTCGTTGCTGACAATGACGATCCAGTTGCTCAAAAACGTGCTAGAAACACTGAAGCTGCTCGTCGTTCTCGTGCCAGAAAAATGGAACGTATGAACCAATTGGAAGATAAAGTTGAATCATTAGTTGCTAAGAACAATGCCTTGCAAGATGAAGTCACCAGATTACGTGCTTTATTAGCTCAAACTGGTCAAGCTTTCTAAATTTGAAGTTCTTTCAAATCAAATTCATTTTTATTATTGTTGTTACCTTTTCATTATTACTTATTGTTGTCAAAAAAAAATCTCAAAAAAAAGTCAAGCCTTTCAGTTCGTTTTAAAACCACACATACATACATTTATATTACTTTTATGATTCAGAATATATTCAAAAGATATACATAATAGTTTATCGTTTATAAGATTAGAAAAATTTGTTTAAAACCCTACAAAAAAATATAAAATTTAATAATAGTCATTCATGTAGACCACTTTGGTCATCTTAAACATTCTTTATACATATTGCTTGATCATATCAGCTTCTCCTTCTTCAACACTGTTCCTTGTTGTTGATCCAACGTCCCGTCCTGTACTTCCTTTTCATAACTTCGTTTCCTGTTCATCTCATCATCTTCTTTATCATCATGTTCATCCTCTTGCTTGACCAATGACTCAATACTTTGGGCAAACTTGTCCAAAAAATCTGCAGGCTTGCCAATGAACCTTGATGGTAAGTTTTCCCTTATGCTTCTCTTTACTTTATTGTCCCCCTTCTTCAACAGTTCACACTGTTGTTTCAAATAGTTCAACAGTTCCATTTTTGACAAGTCATCCAACGTGAATGGATCATTGCTGTTATCCTGTAGACACTTCCAAGCTGTTAACCACATCAATTTCCCAAATTGTGGGAACCTAAACTTCTTATCCACTTTAGTCTTGATCTCCACATCAATGACTTGGAACTGTTCCACAATGTTGAAACTCGTTAGAAAGTTCCCACCAACGACAACGGTATCAATAGGTGTATACACCGCATGAATCCAGCCTGACGGTATTATCAACGAATCACCAGTTTGCATATTCACTTTAATCCCCTTTTCCAAACCTAGATTACCTAGGAATTGGGTATGCTCAATAGGATCAGTGATCCAATGGATGTATTTCTTCAAGTTTAATGCGGTAGGTGGGAAGAACATAAATTGTTTAGCACCATAAACAACATTATAATAAACCGATGTCCCTGCGAAATCTAGATGGAAATCCGTATAACTTTTCGCAACACCCATCAGACAATACTTCTGCACCATGGGTTTACTGTCCTTGAGCTCTTCGGGCCATACTTTATCGACAAGGTCCGCCTCTTCGACATATGTTGGTCTTTGAATCGATTCACCAATGGGACTAGAGCTGATCTCGAGACTTAGAACGTTCAAGATCCTATCACGATCTTCAGGGGCACTATTGAAGTAGTCTCTCCAGTTCCCGAGGGTCCAATGGCCCTTGATACCGTTCTGTGTTAGCACATCCATGATCTCCAATGGGTGGTCTTCACCTAAACTTTCAACGACTTTATCAACATTGAAACCCTGCGGAATAACGAGTCCTAATCCTTTGTTCTTACTTGCTGGAATCTTGACAGGTTTCGGTAATCGAGTCCTTTGGGCGAATTCACATAGTTCATACCCAAATATCTCATCAGGTTCATTGGGGGATGACCAATTGATAAAATCTTGTACATGAGGATGTTGATCCAACGTTATACTTTCCATATCACCCATATCCAGGGCCACGTAGTCGATATGACGTCTTTTTCGGGAACTTGTTCTCTTGTATACCGAGTCACCATGTTTCACAGCGCACTCTGCACAATGGTACGATGATATCTTGGATGCCTGTGAGTTCAGCAGCTTAATGCAGTGATTATGGTACCAATTTTGACACTTTGAACACTGGATCCAATTGATTATTATGGGCACTGTGCCCTTGAACGTTTCGCACTTGGGACATTTGTCGTCGGACATGATCAGATGTACTTAAGCTCTTTTGACACAATTAAACACCCCCATTGTTCTCTTTAATTAAATCAAAAGTAAATAAACGACTTTATACCCGTTACGAACAATTCGCGAATCTATTCTGTGGTGTTTGGGTGTTTTGTCTTTCGCGAATGTGTTTTGTAAAATTCCCACGATCAACACTTTTTCACAATTGAAAAGTAACCAGAGATAAAGCTCACCAATTGAACTGATAGTTTACTCAGTATCGATAACCATGATCAGTCTATTTAAGAACGGTGCTACCATAACGAGACGTCAGTTCTCAAGCATACCTGCCCTGCTGAACCAAGCCAACCAAGCGGGCAAACCAGCTTCTAAACCAGCTTCTAAACCAGCTGCCAAACAAGCTGCTAAACAAGCTGCTAAACAAAAGAATACCAGTTCATTATTCCTAGGTGAATCAGTTGATTCATTAACTGCCGCACAAAACGAGAGAGTCCGTATCGGTAGAGCATTCCAAAAAACTTTCAGAAGTGAGGAAACATATGAGCCATTTGATTTCACTATCGCCAAGTCCAACCTCGAAGCTAAAAGAATGAAGGAATCTACTGCTCCAAGTGCCTTCAACAAGAAGAAAACTTTGAACCCATTAGATTTCTATACCAATCCAAGATACCTGTCATCATTCCTCTCCTCAGGTGGTAAAATCTTACATAGAGACTTGACAGGATTATCGAAAAAGAATCAAAAGAGAGTTTCCGTTGCCATTAAGAGATCTGTCAATGCTGGGTTATTGTCACCTGTCCATAAAGATGTTCAATTCTTATCTCATCGCTTCGGAATCAAATGAGGCTGAGGGAATATAATCATGTATATATATGTATAAGTTAAAATATTAAACGTACTTATGATAGTAAAGAAGTGTTTGGACCAATAAGTTCAATGTAGACATCTGTTCCTAACCCATAAATTGATTGTAGTTCTAAAGTCCCACCAAATAGTTCAACATATGCCTTTGTCAATGGAAGACCATAGCCCATACCAGCTATATTCTGAACATCTTCACCAGGCATCGTGTTTGCAGCCATCCCCAGAGCTTCCTTCGCAGTCTCCGCGTCCACTGTAGTGAAACTATAATCGAAAACGTTTTGTTCCACTTCAGGAGGGATCCCACCACCATCATCTCTAAATCTGATTGCCAAATTGGAACGACCACCTCCAATGTCTTTGGAGACAATGGTAATGACAATTGGTTTATCACCATTCCCGGACTCGATGTTGGCTCTAATAGAATTTTTCAATATCTCTGTGATGAAATATTCCAAATGGATACCGACATATGGGAATTCTATATCTTCACCATAATCGATTTGGATTGGTACAGTCTTGTAGTATTTGATGAAAGCCATATCGTTGACCATACCTCCCCAGATTCTGATCATCTCTGCCACTTTGATTCTCTTGTTGATAACACCCAAATGGTCAACTGGTTTATTGATCAGGTTGATATAGTTGTTTGTAATGACTTCCATATTGATCTTGTCGTAGAAATGAGCGTTCAAGAAGTCCACGATCTTATTCTTTGGGAAAAATGAGGAAACTTCCTGGAACCCCTTTGACAAATTTGGGATTGCATTTTGATGGATCTCCGAATACTCTAATAATGCCTTGTGTATATCCTCTTGAGAATCCTTGGTAATATTCAGTTCCAGAAGGATTTGTAAAGAGCGTAAATAAAGCTCGTATGTTTCAGAGATATGTGGATTTAGCACAACTAGGTATGGTAGCGCTCTGAAAGCTTGTAATCTCTTTGTGTTAAAGATCGTTAAATAATTGATCGTAGCAATGGCATTAGTTGAGATATCCTTCTGCGAGATCTCAATCAAGGAGTCTAGCGATAATTTAGGGATAGTCTTTTGCGAATAATCGGTTATAAGTGTTTCCAAAGACGATCTTATATCATATTCTTGTTCAAATGAGAGTTGTTTGGGAGTAGGGGATTTATTAAATGCTGATTTGATAGTGGTTTGATGGGCGACAAGTCTGGGTATCTGGCTGGAAAAAGATCGTTTGCATATGTTTCTTATTAGCACATTGGAAGCCAGGGCCCTTTGGAGCATCTCTAATGGCACTATTATGGTGGTTAATCTGTGTATAGATTTATACGCTAATTTGAGTATATCCAGTGACTCTTTTGAAATCACACCAGTAGTATTTAATGACACGACAGAAAATGGCAGAGTATATAAACTACAAAACAACCTGAAGCTCAATTATTTTCTTAGGAAATTAATTTATTACTTTCATTAGAAGACATTAAAAACACAACAGTTCTATATTAATTTATATGTACAAAAAAAGAGGGATAGCAAGAGAATAAAAAGGGAAGAAATTAACGACCTTTGTATTTTAATTCGAATGGACGAACCAAGTTGAACCCGATAAAGGCGAAGGCAAAGGCCAATTCGAACCCAATATCACCACCGTATGGACCAATCTTCTTAGCAATTGGACCCTTACCCCAGTTTTGATCAATACCCAAGTAGGTAGCAACGACACCAAATAGGAAAGCAACCAAGGCAGCGTAACCGATTGGGTATCTCTTCTTGTCATTCCAGCCTTCAACGTCGTAACCTTTGAAACCTTTCTTGTAGATGAAATGTTCAGACAAGGTGATGGCTTGGTAAATGGCCAAGTAGTAACCAATCATGTTCATAAAGTTGTCCATGATGGATTCGAAATGGTAGTAACCTGGAATACAAATGGCCAATGTAGCAAAGTTACCAATCAAAGTCCAGACGATTCTTGGAACTTTAGCCAATGGTGACCAGAAGGCTTGGGTACATAGGGCAATGGTGTACATGTTTGGAATGTTGTTGGCAACAGTGGACAAGGCTAACAAGACAGCACAGAATTGACCAAACCCACCAAGAGAATCGACAGCCAAGATGGCAAACATTAACCCACCAGCTTGGTGTTCACTGTAGTAATGAGCCCAGACTTCAGATTTCTTGATACCAGTGATGGCAGCAGCACCGATAATCATGGTGAAGACTAATGGAGTGAAAAGACCAATGGACAACCCCCAGAAAATTTTCCATTTTGGATAATCTTTACGCATGAAAACGGTGTAATCAGCAGCATAAGTAGTCCAACCAGTGGCGAACCCAAAGATGGCACCACCAAAGGATAAGACACCAGCAGCAGTAGCGGCACCACTACCAAATTCACCAGCATCAAAGTTACCAGACATTTTAATTCTAGCAATGAAAACAAAAAAGACAGCGACATTTGGAATCCAAGAGTATTTTTCATAGTAGTGGATAACATTGTAACCAAACATGGAGACAACAATGGTCATGATGACCAAAATCAAACAACCAGCCCATGGTGGTAATTCATGAGGTCTGTTAACCATGTTTAACATTTGAGCGGAAACCATAATGTTCACAGCACCCCAACCGATACAGGCAACGGCAGTGATGAAGGAAAAGATACGAACACCAATATCACCACATAGGAAACGGGACAAGATCATTTGTCTTAGACCAAATTCTGGACCAAAACATGAAAAGAAGGCGACTGGTAATAAACCGAGAATGTTGAAGAAAATAATGGTCAAGACGGCTTCCCAAAATGAAAGACCGAAAATAGCACCACCAAGCATACCTAAAGCCATAGCAGCGATAACCATATTGGCACTAAACCACATGGAGGCGGCATTAAAGATACCTTCTTTTGGGTTTCTTTCATGTTCCAAAATTCTTTCGATACCTTTAGTTTCAGCTTTGAAAGAAGCAGCAATTTGGTTGATAAATGACAATTTGGTAGAAGTTTGTTCACCAACATCGTACAATTCTTCTTCGTCCTCTCTGGAAGAGGTACCTTTTTCCAAATCTGATAATTTAATATCAGATTTTTTTGGTTCATGATGAGGGTTTCCCTCATTGGTAGTAGCTGGATGCATTGAATGGAACCCCATTTTAGATGAAGATGATGCAGAGGAATAAGCTGTTCCGTTGTTCATCTTGAGAAATAGGAAAACAAGTGAGTAGTAAAGGTGGGTTAAAGGGTGGTTATATACTTGTTTAGCCTGGTGTTGCAAGATGCTGTAGGGACTGGTATCTTTTGCTGGTTGCAGATTTTTCCTTATCTTTTAAATGAATTGAATAATTTAAAGAAAAAGTTTTTCTTTTATGCTCTGGTGATTATGCGCTCATCTCTAATTACGCTGCTGCCGTTTCTTTTTCTTTGGGACTGGGAAGTACCTGGCTAGTCCCGAGATTTCGATGCCGAGTGGAGGTCTGAGACTCGGAATGACAGGACTCAGAAATTGGGGGAGCCGGGGAGATCCTGTGAAGATGTGAAATAGTCAGTCTAGATAAGAGTTACCAGTGGGTGTATAGCTGACCAGTGGTTCTATTACCAGTATCTTCCATCTCTTATCTGTGGATATCATTGCTGAGGAGAAACCCGCTTCCCTATCGCTAGACCCGAAACCTCTTTTTTTTTTACAATTTTCCACAGCCAAGCACCAAGAAAAAATTGTTTCCTAGATTTGAATCACCGAAGTCAAAACTAAGCTTGGTGAGTCCCACTTTCCATGGACGCGAAGGGTCTCATGAGGCTACGTACGCTCTTTAAATCCAACGATGTCCGTCTGGTGTTACGAGAACGGAGTGCTGTGATTGGCCCGTGATTGTGACGGGCTGGAGTCAATGGAGCTCTGGCGTCGTCTCTAAGTGTCATTTGTTCAAAGTGTACGGTGTTGCATCAAGTTTGACGGGGAGTCTGTTCTTTACGGTTGTGTCAAAAGTGAAGAGAAAAGTATGGAGAGACCGTTAAGATTCTAAACGCTGGGTGTAACGGTTTCTCGGGCACTAAAAATGATTCCCCCTTTCTGTCTACCGTTTCAAATCCACACGTTTCTTTCTTTGTAAGAGCATTGGTGTGGTTAATTAGGTGGTAAATTGGCAATTTTGGTGGTTGGCGTTCTGGTCGCGGACGCATAAATTGGATTAATTTATCATGAGGTTGGAGTCAAACTGCGAAGTAATCACGTATGATTAGCTCGAGGAGTCAATGAAGGGCTGTTCAGTCGCACGGGAACAGTTATTGTGTCAATTAGAGTTGTGCTTTAGCGTGGAATCTCAAACGCCGACGTGACACATCACATTAACGTGTTGCAACTTGCTTGTACGTCTGGTTGATGTCAAGATATCATGATTGTTGATGGAGTTCAAATCTTGATTTTGTTTTTCAATATTATCACGTGAAAGTCATGTGCTTGTCACGTGCTTTCACAGCTGTTTTCACGTGCCTCTGATTTACCGCATTGGGAAGTGTCACTATCGAGATAATGCGCAGTGATATGTCATTTCCCTTTGTTGTAAGAATGACTTGTTCTATAAACAAAGCGCTTTAAAACAATAACAACCAGCTACAAATCCATTACAAAGACCATACAAACGACTCTCATTAGCTTCAAAAAGATCAGCAACTGCACTGAAATCAACAGGGACAATCCACATATTCTTTGAACACGCTCTATTCACTAGCCGCTGGCTCATCCGCAGGTCTAGATTTAAAGTATGCCAACAGGTCATGATCCAACACGTATCCATAGAACGTAAGTTGAGCTATTATGGCTTCATTGATATCCAGCTACTAACCTAAACTATCCATCATAGAAATACTACACTAAAGAATGCACACAAATTGGGCGCTTCCGCCACATGGTCGAAGTTAAAGTATCAATCCAACAAGATCATCAACAAGAACAAGAAAGATCAGGCTTTATTGGAGCAGTCTTTGACAAGGCGCCAGGAAGATCACTCCAAGATCATTGAGTTTGGTCATAACGGAGAAATCTTCATCGCTTATAAACACTCAAATACCATTGAAGTCTGGGATTGGCTTTCATCCGTGGTGGAGATCAATCAATTGGAAAGGGGCAATTCCACCAAGAACCTATTACAGTTGGACTCTATAAGAGCAAATGAAACGTTATATCTCGTTGCCTCCATCTCGAATATCAAAGGTGAAATCATCAATATCAATCCAATAAATTGTGATCAATCTACAAACACATATACTGTTCTTGTTACAAGTGTGGTTAACCAAAAGTCACATGAAGTTGAATTTAGGATGGTTAGTTTTGGTCAACTGTTCCCAGAGGAGAAGGCAGCCGTACCGGTGAACTTGATCTTACCACCAGCGGTACATGGACAATACCCATATACAATCCAAAACTCAAACCAATTTATTGGGATCTCAACAAGTGAAGGATCATTAGCCATCTTCAATCATATCACGAATACACCATTATCTTTACTTCTTGAATGTGCTGTTGTGAATGATCATCCATTGTTTTCTATCGAGGGACGCTATTTGGCTTATGTGCCGAAACAAGTATCTACAGAGGAGGATGTCCAGACACCAATCAATTTCGTCTCAGGAAATCTATCACTTTCGCAGAATAATGGGAACTTATCAAGCTCCTTGTATAGCATTTTGACTAACCTTTCAAACACCGCTATTGATGGGATCTACAAGTTATCAGATGTGCAAAATATCAAGAATAATCTGAATCAAACAAATCTAAGAGAAAACATCAAGGGGTTTTTATCGAATATTATTCATAACGGTGGATCATTCAGACAGCACCACCATGTGGTCATTATTGATCTTGTCAAAGAATCAGTCATTGGCTGTTTCCAACCTCCCAATGGGGTTTCCAATTTATCATTATCGCCTTATAATTGTCAACTAGTCACTGTGTCTTCCAGAGGCGATGAGTTGTTTAATTGGGATTTGACAAGGTTACCCAAACTCATCTCACTACAAGATATACAGACTCGTGGTAAGACAAGCTCAATCGTGGATGAGATTTTGTGGTGTAAATTTGATACAATCGGTGTATTGACAAGATCATCAGGTTCATTACACTGTTTTAAGTTCTCCACCACTTCATTGAGTAGTGCACATTCCAGTGATAATTGGGTCTTGCCCAATATGGAGTTTACACAATTGAGTCAATCCAAGGGAGCAAACTCTAATTGGTTATACGCATACTGTGCATCACAAAACTCAATACATTTGGTTGACAGGCAGACAGGATCCACTTCCATAATCTTCCAATTACCAACTACTTTCATCCCGAATAAACTGTTGCCGAACTTTATCAAGACCAATGATATTGAACTTGATGAGAAGATCATTCGCAACACTTCTACAAGTCAGTCAAAGAGTCCCATGGGACCGTTATCCCAGATTGAAATCGAATCTTGCAGCATCAAACCACCGTTGTACACTAACAAGAAAGTTGAGTTTGCCCATTATGCATTTGAGAAGACTGACGTTCACAGTATCCATACAACGAAGTCTGCAGGTTTAATAAACCCTGGTGAAGGGAACTTGCAGAATTGGAAGAGATTCTATTCAGTGTTTGGGAACTACCTGAGTTATAAAAAGTTATCGTTTGATGAGTATAGTGGCTCGCATGGTGTTCCTGTTTTTCAAGAGGGCGAAGATCTGAGTGAGGCACTGGGTGACTTGATCCAACAGAGGAAGTGATCTGTCTTTCATCAAGGTTGAAGATCGGTCCATATCTTGCGTTTGTTTGATTTTACATATGAACTTTTGATTTTTTTTTATATATTGTTAATTGGGTGCTATATTTACGGGAAATGCTTATATACTAAAATAGAAAACATGAACACATACGACAGTCTCAAGATTGTTCTTGATTTAGTTAGATGGTGCTCTAGTCGATCCTATTGTAGGCTACGATTGAGAGGGTAAAGTTCGCGCGGTTCATGGTGTCGATTACATAATAATCATGTGCTCAAAAATGATCGTGATGTTTATCTGTGGAGCTACGTCGCGTCTTCGAGACTTCGACACATTGCACATCAACACGTATTAAGTGAATTGTGCTTACACAATTGAGACATAGAATAACAATATAAACCACAATGAGCTACTCAGAAAAGACCGTCGCACAACTAAAAGAAGAATTGACCTCCAGAGGATTGAGTACAGCAGGGATTAAGAAGGATCTCGTTCAAAGATTAGAAGAAAACGATTCCTCCAACGGTGCTGCTACTACTACTACCGCTGAAGAACCAGCCGCTGCTGCTGAACCAACTGAAAACAACGCTGAAGAAGAGCTATTGGAAGAAGTTGAACCTGAAACTGCTGCTCCAGCTGAAACAACCACTGCTTCTACCACTGAACCTGAAACTAAAGAAGAAGAAGCCAAAGAACCAGCCAAAGAAGAAGAACCAAAACCTAAATCAATCAAAGAGTTCACACCAGAAGAACGTAAAGCGATGGCTGTTGAACACTTGACCAAGAAGATCGCCAGAGGTAAGAAATTTGGGTTGGAAGAATCCCAAATCGAGGACTTGCAAAGACAATTGGACAGAATTGAAAAATACGGTGTTGAATTAGGGACCTCCATAGCTAAGGAGCTCGGCCTTGTCTCCAGACCATTAGGCGATGGACACGGTAAGAAGTTCAACAGACACAGAAACCACAGAAGATCACGTCGTTAAGTATGTACCCTTGATATATATATAAATATAAATTTTGTATAGTAAAAATGAAGCTCCATTTAAATCCGAGCGCTGCCTCTTTAAATTTCCTAAAACAGAATCCGAAAAGATCCAATCCGAAACAAGAAGCGATTGTGACACCTGATGAGGAAGAGAAGTATTGTGTTGAATGGTGATGAGTGAGTCCATTGTTGGTGGTGATATATTACCACAGTCTCATGTAGGGCTCACGTCCTAGACTCACTGAATTGGTAGTCTGCTGGTCTTGTAGTCCCATTAAGTGTCAGTCTCCGGGTGTTTGGCATAATAAGGAGATCTAGATCTCTTATTGTGTGATAATTTTTTTCTACTGAAAAACTAAGAAATTTAAGCATTTCACGTCAAACAAGGACCATTTGAAAATTTAAGGGACTTTGGGAATCCTAGTTCGCTTCAGTTTCCCTACACCGCTGAGAGATCTCGTTGGTTATAGAGATAGAAAGGGATTCTGTCATAGAGATAAAGAGAGGTTAATAAATATTGTTTGAGAGATCCTTGAAGTTTGGTTGTGTGTTTGAAAGATAAGACAAAGAACAGTTTACTACATGTGTTGCAGATGAATCATTCCAACCCTTACTATGATCGAGACCAGTTCAATCAACACCAACATCAACACAGCGCAGATATGATTAATGATATCGTACAGGTGAATATGTACAATCTGCCTCCATGGATCAAATGGAGAGACTTGAAAAATCTATTGATCCAACATATAGAGGATACAATGATCTTGCATATCCAATTATGGACTCACCCAGGAGTGAACAACTTGAATGCAATTGTGTCATTGAACTCAAAAGCGGGTGCTCTCAAGCTTGTCAAACTGCTAAACAATTTCACTTGGTCAGGGTTTGTCATGACGGTTATAGTGGATGAGCAAAATGATATGGTAATGTACCCTCAGCATCCACCACCACACCAAGTACCTATCCCACCTCAACCACAAGGTATCATACCTCCACCACCTCCAGGATACTACCTTCCATATGTTCCTGCTACGCAGCCGATCCAGCAGCAGCAGCAGCCTCCACCACACTTCTTCACATCTCCCATGTTAAACGCACATTTGAGCTTACAGCCGTTCCCACAGATCGCACATAATAATGCATTCAATCAATTTCCTAGTGCACCAATATCTCAACCTACATCAGCAAGACACTCGTTGAGTCAAGCCTCACCTAAACTACCATCAAGACAAATAAATCTTCATCAACTAAACTACCGTGACATTATGGACTTTCACACACATGACCATCACCATCATCATCATCTCAACGATCTAGATGACACTGAGTATGAAATTGATAAAAAAAGATTATTCATCGGGAATGTCCCCTATGATTCTGACTGGAGAGACCTGAAAGATTTCCTACGCAGAGCAGCATTGGGTAATATCATCCGTGTGGAGATCCCAAGGAACGACCAAGGCTCAAAGGGGTTTGCGATTGCCACATTCCCCAGTGAGGCTGATAGTCAAAGAGTCATTGAAATGTGTAATGGGGTGATGTTCGAGGGGAGACCGTTGACTGTGAGGTTTGATAAATTTCCTAAAGTCGGGAAACAGCAACAACAACAGAGAGATCAATCAGTCGAACAACAAGTAGAAGAGTCTTTGGGTAAAGTGGTGGTAGAGGATGATGAGAAGAATCATGGAGGTGAGGTGGATGATAAAGAGAATAGACCAATACAAAAAGAGGAAAAAGATGAGGGGGAAATTAGTTTTGGAGATGACGACGGTGAGTTTGCTAAAGAGGCTAGAAGGTTAGTTGAATCATTGAATATGATTTGATAATAGATATTTGGCTCCCCATATGATCAATTGGAGGCGCTGACCAGAAAGAGCTTATGAGGCTCTTTAGATATAATACATAATTTTTTTAATACTTGCAATTTTACATGATTTTATTCTAAGAGCTACGTCTATATGTCTATGTCTTATTGGAACCTGACATACGTACTAATAGCTGTATGGTACCGATGCTGTGAGTATGCTTGTCAACGTGATTTATCCATGTATACCCACTCATCATCAAATATATCTCATCATCAAATATATCTGTGATGAGAATTGGTGAAAGTTCACGATGACTACAAGAGAGGAGCTAGGAGTGTACGAACAATGATGTTTTCAAATCATAGCACCCAGTTTCACTAGCTGTATAATCTTTTATAAGCTAGAGATGTATACAATTGGTTCGGTATAATCTAGATTCTATACTTTATGCAGCATGAGAGCTGTACCTAGCTAGGACCTCAAAAGAGATCGTAAATCCGAGTTCAGTCACGTGCAATAGATAACCAAATTCCTGTTAATTCCGATCTGGTCGCAGGTATACTACATAACATGAGTACATATCACTTTATCAGTTGTATATATCTATAAAATCTATAAAAGAAGCCAATTCACCCACATATCTCTCTTGTATACAAATCAGCAAATAATAATAAGCACATATCCCAAAAATCGCACTGCAATTCTGTATACTAGCCCAAAACATCTATAATCTATCAATTTCAAACTCCCTCTCGTATTCATCCCATTCATTATTAGCAATATTCAAATTCACAAGAGTGAACTTATATTCAACACTTTCCCCTTCCCCACATGTATCACCAACTCCAAATCACCCATTTGTTTAAACAGTCTTGCTAAATTTTCATCATTTGACACAATCTTATCATCCTGGTCCCATAATGTTAATAAATTGATATCATGATTAATCTTGAATGCTGTCTTCCCATTCTCTAGGATTTCCAATAATGTAGGTGGTGTTGTGCTCATTGGTTTGAATATGAAATTTAGTTGTTGTTCTGCATATTTCAATACAACGTTTTTGTTAAACTCTTTATCAGCTTCACGGGGGATGACACTCAGAGTTGGTGCAAATAATGATTCTGTTGTGATTTTGGATACTTGTGTAGCGATGAGTGGGTATTGATTTAGGATCACCTCATGGAAAATTTCACAAAGGTCATAACATGCCGAGTCAAAGCCAAAATCCTTGACGATGCCTCCTAACAATTTGGCAAACAATTGTGAAGTTTGGAAATCTGAAAGGATTATGAGTTCCTGAGTGGAAACTCCCAAGTTTTTCAAAATTTTCGATGTGATCATTGTTGATGTGATTTGGGAGTATAGATAATTTATCGATTCGGATGATAAATCCTGGAAAAACCGCTCCAGCACAAATGCCGCTGAGGACGAGATGATGGAATTCCCCAAATTGGTCAGGTTCTCAATGTGTATATTAGGATCGTTTGTGGATATTAGAGCACATGTTTTCGAGTTTTGAATATGTTGTAGTAGTTTAGCCTTGTTGAAATTTGAAATGGTTAAAGAAGTTATTTGTTTGATTGGAGGTAATTGTAAGTTGGTCGTTGTAGGGGATGTAGTTAACGAAGTTGAAGGAGTCGTTGTGGCGGTGGATAGGATGGTATTGATTCCCATTTTGTTGTTGTTGTTCTGTTGATGATTATGATGTTGTTGATGATCTACATACAGCTTATCATTGATGATGAAACGATCATTGTTCAGTCTCGAGCGAGAGGAACGCTTCCTGTTTCTTCTGACTGATTGGATAGCAGCACGTACGAGCTTATCAAAGTCTGGTAGCGACTCAGTAGGGAACCCGAACTCTGTTCTCAACAGGTTGGCGATTTGCCTTATCGAATCGTCCTGTTCCGAGGCCTTCTTGTAGCTGAGGTTGAACTTGTCTATGAGCTCGAGGCGCCTGTTGCTGAACTCCTTCCACTTCTTGTCGTCGTTGAAGCCGAGGTGGTTTCTGATGGAGTGTGTTATGCCGGCCTGCTTCTTGTCCTCCATGGCCAATTCCTTTTATCGTAATATAGCTGATAACCAATGTTTAGCCTATTCATTGTTCTGGTCAAGTTCACCTCAATTTTGGTGGGATGACGCTATGGTAATGGGCGGTAAGCTGACACCCGGACACCACAAGTACGTCCACATAGCAATCGTAGTCATAGTCATCTGATCCGCGTAATACTTGGAAAATAACATAGTGAATGATCCAATATTTATAAGGTAATTCAGCACTTAATTTCTTTATTTCATTCCCGAGCTCGGTGCTCCATGTCATGTACTTTTACTTTCGAATCCGGCGGCTAATTCAGTCACTGGATTTCTGTTTCTGGAAAGATGGAACTTGACGCTTTTAAACTTTGCAACTTGTGAAACTGTGCGGAATTAAGCTTAGCGCGCAGGCCCAGAAAGAACAATACGATTACGATTACCCCGGAATTTGTTAAAAGAGACTAGGGATCATTGGGCTAGGAGTCATGGAGGAAGGGACTGGTCACTTGGTGATATATTCTTAAGTAGACAGTCTAGTACTAGTCCGACTTTGTATTAATTATAATGGTCTAGCGAGTGGTCTGGTAGTTAGTACCCACTCTGCCGAGGAGCTCATCGGTCAAAGGGTTTCAATGGCCTTAAGCAGCTACTCAAAACTATTGACAAATATGACCAGAACCAATCACGCCGGGCATCCGATCTACACAATTTCACAATGACAAACCTATATAAGAACAGCCAGGGATCCCCAGAGAATCACATCACTACTCATCCTTCATATACATCATCAAGCTGTATAACTACTATTACAATGGCTTACTCAGAGATTAACGTCCAACAAGAAGAACAAGATTTCCAAAAAGAAGTCCAAGAGATCAAGAAATGGTGGTCTCAACCTCGTTGGAAAAAGACAAAGAGAATCTACACTCCAGAAGACATCGCCTCCAAGAGATCAACCCTCAAGATTGAATACCCTTCCTCCGTCCAAGCTAAGAAATTGTACAAGTTGCTAGAAGAACATGACAAGAACAAGACTACTTCATTCACTTTTGGTGCATTGGACCCTATCCATGTCACTCAAATGGCCAAATACTTGGATACCGTTTATGTTTCTGGTTGGCAATCTTCTTCCACTGCTTCCACCTCGAACGAACCTTCTCCAGATTTAGCTGATTATCCTTATGACACTGTGCCAAACAAGGTTGAACATTTGTGGTTTGCTCAATTGTTCCATGACCGTAAACAACGTGAAGAGAGATTGGGTCTTTCCATCGAGGAACGTGCCAAATTACCATACACTGATTTCCTAAGACCAATTATCGCTGATGCTGATACTGGTCATGGTGGTATCACTGCTATCATCAAGTTGACCAAATTGTTTGTTGAACGTGGTGCTGCTGGTATCCATATCGAAGATCAAGCCCCAGGTACCAAGAAATGTGGTCACATGGCTGGTAAAGTGCTTGTTCCAATCCAAGAACACATTAACCGTTTAGTCGCCATTAGAGCCTCGGCTGATATCCTAGGTTCAGACTTGGTTGTTGTCGCTAGAACCGATTCTGAAGCTGCCACTTTGATCACCTCGACTATTGATCACAGAGACCATTATTTCATTGTTGGTGCTACAAACCCAGATGTCGGTGATTTGGCTCAATTGCAATACGAAGCTGAATCCAAGGGGATTTATGGTGCTGAATTGCAAAAAATTGAAGATGAATGGACCAAGAAGGCCGGCTTGAAATTGTTCCATGAAGCTGTTATCGATGAAATCAATTCTGGTTACTATCCAAACAAGCAAGAATTGATTAAACAATTTACTTCAAAAGTTAACCCATTATCACAAACTTCCAACAAGGAAGCTCGTGTCCTTGCCAAAAAGCTCTTGGGTAAAGATATCTATTTCAACTGGGATGCTCCAAAAGTTCGTGAAGGTTACTACCGCTACAATGGTGGTACTCAATGTGCCGTTAACCGTGGTCGTTCATATGCTCCTTATGCTGATATGATTTGGATGGAATCCAAATTGCCAGACTATGACCAAGCTGTTGAATTTGCCTCTGGTGTCAAGGCTCAATACCCAGACCAATGGTTGGCTTACAACTTGTCTCCATCTTTCAACTGGAACAAGGCCATGTCTCCAGAAGACCAAGAAACCTATATCCAAAAATTGGCCAAATTGGGCTATGTCTGGCAATTTATCACATTGGCCGGTTTACATACCACTGCACTTGCTGTTGACACATTTGCTCGTGATTATGCCAAGATTGGTATGAGAGCCTATGGACAAAATGTTCAACAACCGGAAATTGTTAATGGTGTTGAAGTGGTGAAGCATCAGAAATGGTCTGGTGCTGAATATATTGATAATTTGCTAAAGACTGTCACTGGTGGTATCAGTTCCACTGCTGCTATGGGTGCTGGTGTCACTGAGGATCAATTTAAAGATAAATAGATATGAGATCAACTTAATATTGATCGAGGCTTAGGTAGGGACTGGTTCCCTTGGCATATTATTATACTATATATATATTATTGTTATTTAAAAGAAAAGAAGAATTAATTTCAGATGCTTTATTGAAGATGTAGATCATTAGTGAGATGTGTTGATATATGTACTAACGATATGTGGACCCTCATTTCATCACATTTTACTACATTTCACAAACCACTTGCAACAAATTTCATACATTATTCAATAAATCAAGCGCTCTCTTCACTTGTGGGATATCAGATATCTCGGATACCCATCTCTGTAAATGTGGAAACTGCCCAACATCGATCCCTGTGATACTTAAAACTCTAGCATAAGGTAAGAAAAAGATATCAGCTAAGGATAAGTGATCACCAACTAAGAATCCTGATTTACTTTTGGAAAGTCTATCCTCGATAATTTTGTAAGATCTCAAAAGTTCTGCAATGAGTCTATTAATATTCAACTCGTCTTGTGGTGTGTTATTCTTGAACCAATTCGTGTTAAACTGAGCAGGGTACAGCGCACTAACATGGAAGAATAATAGTTCAACTTCCTTCCAATGTCTTGGATCCTTTAAATCATAGGAAAATTTGTGATCAACATCATACTTATCAGCTAGCCATAGTAATTTATTGCACCAGACTCGGATAGAGTGAATGTCTTCCCTTCAGCATCAGCTTCAACAATGGTGGGGATCTTCCCATTAGGGTTGATTTGCAAAAACCATTCATCTTTGTTCTCCCTCGTGTCTTTGTAGTCGACTTCTCTAAGTGTATACTTCAATTCCAATAATTCAAGTAGAATTGCAACTTTTTGATTATTTGCTGTTGCGGCAGAGAAGAATTTTAAGAAGGGGGCTTCTAAAGGGCCCACTTTAGGATCATGATCATCGACTAGCACCATTGTTTTAGATGATTCGGCTTTTCATTTGACACGTAGCGTACACTTGAAGTCTTCCATCATTAAAGGAATATAGTGATACATAAATAGTTTCCAGCTGTGGCTTGACTGGACAAGCGATGGCACAATTCATTAACAGGAGATATGATCATCGATTTGTCATCCAAATATACCAATTGAGCATGAAGCCTAATTAGATCAGTCATCCCGTGATAAAGAGCTGCGAGGTGAACTAGTCACCTATCAGCTGCTCCAACTCAAGCCCCAAAACTGCACACTGACCACATTGGAATAGTGAGGGATAATAGTGGTAGGCTGGGAAGTCTATGGGTTCACTATTGCGTACCCAGTATGAAATGACAGACAATATTTCTGCTACCTTTTTTTCTGAAAACACTGATCAAAATGGCAGATACGGTACAGATAATGTGACTGAACAATTTTGAAAGGAAGAAAGTTAAAAGCACAGCTTTATAGAATCTATCAATTAGTTGACAATTTGGGGGTATGAGGAGTTATTTTATCTGAGTTTTGAGCTACATTGATGAGATTGAAATTTCAACTCTGTGAGGATCCGCCATCTGAACTTCTGCTACCTTTTCTTCGATTTGGTTCAAAATGGCAGATTTTCGTGTCAACTCGAGGGCTTCAAAGCTTAACATTTAAACGGTGGTGTAAGAGACAATTGGAAGAAACAGAAACTCGAATACAAGCAAGAAATTCAGTATATTAAACATTATAAGAAAAGCTAAGGAATTAAATAATCAAAGCATCATAGATCGTAGCACATTTTCAGAGCTGGGGCCACTAAATGTAGAGAACAACCATTGGCACAAACATGATCGCCATTATCAATTGATTAACCAATTGACCTGGTGCATGGGCAACAGATGAGGAAGAAGAGGCTCCAGTGGATGTTGAAGAAGTTGAAGTTCTACTGGATGATGGAGTTGTGGTGCCTCCATTACCTTGACCGCTGGTTGTGGAGGTGGTTCCTTGACCATTAGATGAGGATGTAGTAGAGCTTGCATCGGATCCTCCGCTTGTTGGACCTGATGAGGTGATTGGAATATCACTTCCACTGGTTGGACTTGGTGTAGCACTGGAACTATCATCTCCACTTGATGCATCAGATGTGGTGCTTGGACCGGTCTCATCACTACCACTACCACTTGAAGGTTCTAAAGTGGTACTTGATCCATCGCTTTCACTACTCAAACTTGATGCAGTACTTGATCCATCACTTTCACTGCTATCTGATGCAGTACTTGATCCATTGTTTCCATCACTTTCGCTTGCAGACTCTGAGGTGGCGCTAGATCCGCCACTTGTACCAGATGAATCTGAAGTAGTGGTTGGTGCATCGCTCTCACTAGAAGAATCAGATGTAATTGAAGAACCACTTCCACTTGTTGGATCAGGTGTAACACTTGCAGAACCACTTTCACTGGTTGAGTCCGGTGTGGCACTCGAAGAGTCACTTCCACCTGTTGGGTCTGGTGTAGCAGAGCTGGTGCTACTAGCATCATCTTCATCGATAATCACATCAAGGCTGAAAGTCGATGTGAACCAGGCTTGTGTTAATGTTCCAAATGTAGTGATGTTACCATAGGTTGTGACAGTTTTGGACGAGTTGAATAAAGGTTCAGCAGTATATTTGAAAGTCACTGGTTGAAGAAGACTGACCAAAGAAGCAAGCACAACAAATTCACCACCTTGTACGTAGTATTGTGTGTTTAGGACAAGAGCATTATTAACAATCACTTCATAACCTAAAATCTTGATATCATTATGAGCACTTCCTCCATTAAACATTATAGAGTTCCAGACTCCAGAAGTGTAGGGATAGACCACTGTGAATTCCAAAATGTTAGTTGTCTTATTATAACTCCCATTGACTATGAGTCCACCACTTTCAGCTGTTGCTTGGAAATCAGAGTCTGTTCCAGATTGAACTAATGGTAAACTGGTGTTCAAAGAGCTGGTGGAGTCTTGACCCCAGACACCCAGTGTTAGCAGTACCAACAAAAGTGCAATAATGTTTCTTGTATCTTTCATCATCTTCGATTGTTTGCAGTGATGACAATATGATGTACTTGCAAGAGAGAATTGAGGTTTCCATCACTGCCTTTTATATGTTTGCCACTGCTTTGACTTGTCTTGTTCTCGTTGTCCGCTTTCCATGATCAGAACAAGCACAATGCCATGTGATTAATCACAGATGTCCTGACATGCACATTTTGATTGTTTCGTAAAGCATGTGCAGTGTCTATCTCCAGACATTTCGCTTGTAAATGGAAGTTATGAACTCAATCTCAAGAGTTATACTTAGCCGCCCTGATAAACTATTGGCTATCTATCTCAATTTCCTAGCCGCCGAGTATCTGACGTATTCCATGATCTTCTTTTACGGACAAATCTGCAAAGTCTCTGAGCACAAGATCAACATCTTCTTTTGTTCTGCTAATTATTAATTAATCAATTCAAATTCATTGATCTCTCTAGGTATAGCCGCTCTAATGAGAAAAACAGCGCTCTGTTCGAAAAGGCCCAGCTGTTACACGGCGCTTAGTTTGAAACGTTGCATCACCAATTCTTTGCATGGAAAGAATTCATACTGCTGAAAGTTGAAAGCTAAACTACAATTTGTCCTGGTGCTTTGATACTTTGTTTAACGTAATTAATCTAATTTAGTATGTTGGTTTGAAGCCCGAATTTTTTCATGTTAGGAAAAGATCTGGATCTATCAGCACATCACTGCGATTATGCGTACATGTCTCTTCCTAAGAGGTTGCCCTCTTGGGCTTCACTTCTTACCACCCGCGTCGTCTGTCCAGAAGTTGTCCATTTAAGCTTGATTCGACGAATGCGCTTGTATTGAAATTTGTGTTAACTTGTACTGCTGTACCTCAATAAGTGACGTACCTAATCATAACTTTCGACTTTCGACGTACCACGTACACCGCACTTTAATGAGTTTGAAATTTAACTTTGATGAGCAAACAGTTCTCCATCAACTTTGAGTTAATTCGAATCTTCTACTTGTATAGGATTGTGCCTGCCAACGTCTTCAATTCACGTAGCAGATCATACACAACTCACCATTGAGTTATGTGCATATATCTCAAGAGTTGTTATTGCTGTAAAGTAGTACACGTAGTATAAAATTTTATGATATACAACCATTGCAGACCTATATGAAGATAAATTACATTAAATATCGTATATTCATTGTTGCAGTTAGTCATATCAATCGCACAATTGGTAACAGAAAAATGTATGCGATATTCTGGTCAAACTATCATCCTTATTTAAATAAAGAGAGCAATCAAAGGTCCCAAAACCAATACCATCAAGGCGTTGTTGAATAAGTGAACAGCCGCATTTCCTGGGAATGTGCTAATAGTAACTGCAGTGGACGTTGTTGAAGGAGTTGTGACTCCAGTGTTGGTACCTGTGATCGTGGTTGTGACTCTCGTATCACCACCAGTTCCCTGATCCTTGGTTGTAACAGTAGTAGTCTTGGTATCACCACCAGCACCTCCGGTTCCTTGATCCTTAGTAGTTGTAGTCTTGGTCTCACCACCTTGGTCTTTAGTTGTAGTTGTAGTCTTAGTCTCACCACCTTGATCTTTGGTCGTTGTTGGCTTGATAGTTGTTGTACGAGTATCAGGAACCAATGTGTAAGTTGGTGCTGGTCCACTTGTAGTTGGTTTTGGAGTGGTTGTAGTTTGACCACCTGGCCCAGTGGTAATAGTACTTGTGGTGATTGGACAGTAAGTGGTGACAACGGTGACGGTATTATCAATTGTGACTGTTGTAGTGGTCCATCCCCAAATTGTGGTCAATGAAGATCCATCACCTCCATCACCTCCACTTGTTGGATCTGGTGTTGTAGTGCCATCACTTGGATCTGGTACAATTGGTGTGGTTCCATTGGTTGGACCTGGCTCGACTGGTGTAGTACCATTACCACCTTCATCAGGATAGTCATCAACATTGATAGTATAGTTCAAGTTGAAAGTCTCCACAGCTCTCTTGACAAATCTTGTTCCATCAGGTTTTGTCACTGTGATCAAAGCACTTGACGTGAATAGTTTAGCTGTGCTTAATCTCTCCGCAGCATAAGTAAGAACCAACTCTCTTGAAACTTGCTCCTCAGTGCTCAATGTCAAAGAAGAGTTTGAATATGACAATGTAACTCCGTCACCAGCACTTTGTCCGTCAATGAGTGCAGAGGCCTCTTCGATTGAATAGTCAAACCCTCCAACCAAGATCTCCAATGATGTCCAAGGACCTAGTGCTTTGGTTACACCAACAACCCATTCCAATTTACCGGATTTCAACGAACCATGCATATATGCTTGAACTTCAGGCAGTGGCGTAATAATACTGATGGTATCTGATAACTCAAATGTCTTTTTAGAGCCATCCACTCTGGTGATCGTGACATTGGCAAACGTCTGATAATCAGGTCCTGAACTTGGGATTGGCTCACCGATGTATTGGATTGTCAAGTTTCCATTTGTTGGTGTCTCTCTGGTGACACCCACTGAAAGATATGGGCCAGCAGCAACGACTTCATCTTCAATGTCAACACCATCCAGCTTTGATTCGACTTGGTTAAGATTATAACCATTACCACTTGAGCTTAGTTGAACCGCAGTCCATGGACCTAAAGAACCAGGAACGGAGACTGTCCAATCTAGAGAACCATTAGCGTTCAGGACACCCTCGATAGTTGGCTTAACATCATTGTCATCGTCATTGTCATCGTCATTGTTACCTCCGTCTTCAACAAAGATCGTATCGGATAAACTCAAAGTAGACACATAACCAGTCCAATCCTTTTGGGTAAGAACAGCAAATGAGGTAAATGAGGTGTCGTTAGTCAATCTGTCCGCAGTATATTCAAGTGTCACTTTATTATAGCGTTGAGGGAAAGTGAAAATCAATGATGAGCCTGAATATGACAAATCAGCACTACCTTTAGCTTCACCATCAATCAGAATAGAAGCATCTTTGATTGAATAGTCGGAACCTGTAACTGAGATGTTGAGTAATTCATAATTGCTAATCTGATTATTGATATCAACAACCCATACTAATTGACCATCTTTCAACTCACCTGTCATGGATACCCTATCTGTAGAAGGCTCGGAAAAAATTTGGACCTCATCGTACAATCTAAACGTCTTGATGGAACCATCTTGCTTCGTGATCGTAATATTACCCGATGAAAAAAACTCTGTGGTTGAAGAAGAACTATGATCGACGATGTATTGGATTGTCAAATTGCCCTGTGTTGGGGCTTCTCTCGTGATTCCAACTGATAAGAATTGACCAGCTGCAAGAACTTCATCGTCGATATCAGCACCATCTAGTTTGGAAACAACTTTTTGAACGGTGTAGTCATTACCTTCTGTGTGTAGTTGAACTGCTGTCCAGGGCCCTAAAGATTCAGGAACATTCACTGTCCACACTAGAGTATTGATACCACCATATGTACCCTTAAGAGTTGGCTTAACATTGTCATTTCCACCATCGTCATCTTGGTTAACTGTGATAGTATTCGTCAATGGGAACAATTTGTTTCCCCCTAGGGTAGTCACAGTGACAACGGCAGAGGTTGCAACTTGCGATGAGTTTAATGCATTTTCAGCAGTGTATTTCACAGAGATTCGACCATACTCTAAGACTCTAACAACGCTGACTGTGAAGGATGTTCCCTCTTTGATTAGTGCATCAGGTTCAACAACCGTATTGTTGATTTTCACTTCAACATCTTTGATATTGACCTGATCGACACTTGCTTCAACCACAACTGTGCCGAAAGGGCCTAAAGTGTCAGGAACCACTACGGTCCATTCCAGCAAGTTACCGTCTTCGTTGTAGACACCATCGATGGTGGGTGTACCTGATGTTTGTGGTTCTGGTGGTACTGTAATTGTATGCTTCAGCTGGTAGAATAAAGAGGTTTCATTTAATTCAGCCTCTTGATCAGTAGGTATGTAGCCCGTATGAACCCATCTTAAGATATTCACAGTGACTTCTTGTTCCTCAGCAGTGGTCGTTTTGCGAGCATAGAAGATGAATTCTAATGTTGATCCTGCAACATTCGAGTAAGAGGATGGAGAAGTGGTACTGTTGACAGTATTCCCATCAAAAGTTGGTTCACCTTCTGTCACATCGACGCCGCCTGTCTCCCAATGAGCACGGAAGATCTCAAAATCACCCTTTGCTGAGATCTCTGTTCTAACTGAATCCCACCCTTCGCGTGGGATTGTAACCACCCATGTCAATAAGCCATCAACGTATGAGCCATCGATCGTTGGTTGGACACTGGTATCTGGCGAAGGAACAGCGGAAGGTAAGCCATCTGAGCTGGAAGTGGTGGAGGAGCTCACAGTGTTGTTAGATACCTGACCTAAAACTCCTAGAGCTAGCAGTAGTAGTATTGTAATTATATTCTGAATTGATTTCATTGTTGTTTAATTTTTCATTGGTGTATGTGAGAGATTCCTTGTACCTGATCAGAAGAAGGGACAGAATGATCTCTTTATACCATTATTCATAGATCTTGAAATCTATAATGCTGGACCCTTTTTGATCATGATCATTTGGCTATATTTAGGTACACTTCAGATCACTTTATTATTGTCTAATCTTAACTGAAAAGTGTCCCAATGCAGACAATTTCGTGACTAGAATAATGAAACTGTAATTTACGTTCTGCAGGATCTCAAAAAATCACTTGTCCAAACCTCGTAAAGTTTTACCCCGGACATGCCGGCCATAACTGGACCCTGTCTGAACTTTAAATGTTAGACTTTTAATACGACAGCTTGACAAAAACTATGATGTCTGATTGGCTATTTTGCCACATTTCTTACAGTTGCATTGTTAAATTATGGGGCTCTAAGTTAGCTGTTTCATCTCTGAAGTTTTGCGGTTGTAGTGGAGGGAAAGTCTATTTGAGTCTGGTGATTTACTTCAATGGCAAACTGTGAGATTATACTTCAGGTCCCTTCAAATCTTCAAATGTCTAAAGTTCGCAATTATTGACTGAGCTCAAGTCAAGATCCGCCTTTAGACTCTGCTCTATCGTTCCATCCCTTCACTGCTTGCAGCTCGTACAGTTCTAGACTCATCACTTGATGGTGTAGATGGTGTAACGGTGTCTGCATATTGATTGATTTGTGACAGTGATTGTCGTAGTCAATTTAACATATAGTAGCCTCACCATTGTTGTGTATTACAGTGACCTTTCAGCCTTCACCAATTCTGTTGTGTCTGACAAATTCAACATTAAACATGGTACTTGAAAGTCACTCCATGGAGCACGTTGTGTAGCGGCTAGCTGTCGCTTGAGAACTTGTTAGCTGAAAAGACGGGTACCCGTTATGATGTTTCAAACGCGGACGTCCACTTTGATTTGTTCCTGCTGTGTTGATCCCTAGCGAACTCAATGCTCATCATTGCTAGAGGACAAAGAGCCTCTATAGGACATCTCACAGTTGATTTTGGCATGTCCTTGTGCAATTAAGCGCTGTGATTTAACTTGACATATGAAATGTCTTCCACCATAACGTATAGAAGGCTTTGTAAAGCTTGCCCAATGTCCATAAATCTACGCGCCCTTAGCAAGCATTTTACTTGTTGGTGGAATCTACTCGCTGTCTCAACTTTATCTCAGAAGCTTACTAACCGCCCTATTAAACGATTCGCTGTGCTGGTGATCTCTAGTCGCTAAATGCGACGAGCAATATGTCCATTTGTCTTCCGGTTTCCCCCTAATTGCTCAGAATCTCTTTGTAAATCTATATTTGGCGCTATACTTTAGAGGAATGCTACATGTCCGAGTTGTCTCGCTAAAGAGTGGAACTTGACAGCCAGCTAGGTAGTATTAATTTTTTTATATAGAGAAATCTTGTATACTGTTCAAAGTCGTAAAGCAGGCTTTATGAGCTTTTTCAATAAGATGAGCAAGAGCTGAGATATAGTGAAGTCAAATCATCAGCTGAAGGATGAGAGCCAATTATAGGAAAAAAAAACTACAAGACTTGGAAAATGTCAAAATAAATATCATATATCAATTTGGTCGTAAGGTATCAATATAGCGCATTGGCAAAGAAAATAAAAAGCTCTGAAGCGCAGAAAGAAAGAAAAAGAGGACTTCAATGTGAAGCTATCAACATTTCAAATAATGAGAGCTATCAAAGGTCCCAAGATCAAAGCCATCAAGGCGTTGTTGAATGAGTGAACTGCCGCATTACCAGGGAACGTGCTAATAGTAACTGCAGTGGATGTAGTTGAAGGAGTTGTGACACCAGTGTTGGTACCTGTGATCGTGGTTGTGACTCTCGTATCACCACCAGTTCCCTGATCCTTGGTTGTGACAGTAGTAGTCTTGGTATCACCACCGGCACCTCCTGTTCCTTGATCCTTAGTAGTTGTAGTCTTGGTCTCACCACCTTGGTCTTTAGTTGTAGTTGTAGTCTTGGTCTCACCACCTTGATCTTTGGTCGTTGTTGGTTTGATCGTTGTTGTGCGAGTATCAGGAACCAATGTGTAAGTTGGTGCTGGTCCACTTGTAGTTGGTTTTGGAGTGGTTGTGGTTTGACCACCTGGCCCAGTAGTGATAGTGCTTGTGGTGATTGGACAGTAAGTGGTGACAACTGTGACGGTATTATCAATTGTGACTGTTGTAGTGGTCCATCCCCAAATTGTGGTCAATGAAGATCCATCACCTCCATCGCCTCCACTTGTTGGATCTGGCGTTGTAGTGCCATCACTTGGGCCTGGCTCGACTGTTGTAGTGCCATTAGTTGGACCTGGCTCAATTGGTGTGGTTCCATTAGTTGGACCTGGCTCGACTGGTGTAGTACCATTACCACCTTCATCAGGATAGTCATCAACATTGATTGTATAGTTCAAGTTGAAAGCCTCAACAGCTCTCTTGACGAATCTAGTTCCATCAGGTTTGGTCACTGTAATCAAAGCACTGGAAGTGAAGAGTTTAGCTGTGCTTAATCTCTCAGCAGCATAAGTAAGAGTCAGCTCTCTTGAAACTTGTTCCTCAGTGTTTAAAGTCAAGGAAGAATTAGAATATGACAATGTAACGCCATCACCTGCACTTTGTCCATCAATAAGAGCAGAGGCTTCTTCAATCGAGTAATCGAAACCACCAACTAAGATTTCCAAAGATGTCCAAGGACCTAGTGCTTTAGTCACACCAACAACCCATTCCAACTTACCAGCTTTCAACGAACCATGCATATATGCTTGAACTTCAGGCAGTGGCGTAATAATACTGATGGTATCTGATAACTCAAATGTCTTTGTAGAACCATCTTCCTTAGTGATCGTGACATTGGCAAACGTCTGATAATCAGGTCCTGAACTTGGGATTGGCACACCGATGTATTGGATTGTCAAGTCTCCATTTGTTGCAGTTTCTCTTGTGATACCAACTGAAAGATATGGGCCAGCAGCGACAACTTCATCATCAATGTCAACACCATCCAGCTTTGATTCGACTTGGTTAAGATTATAACCATTACCACTTGAACTTAGCTGCACTGCGGTCCATGGACTTAAAGAGCCAGGAACGGACACTGTCCAGTCTAATGAGCCATTAGCATTCAAGACACCCTCGATAGTTGGCTTAGCACCACTATCATCATCATTGTCATCTTCATCTTCAACATCAATAGTCTTGTATAAATTGATAGTTTGCACGTTCCCATCACTCTTCTTCACAGAAATAGTCGCATTTGAAGTGAACGACGTATCATTGGTCAACTTTTCTGCGATGTATTGAAGCGTAAGCTCTCTTGAGACTTGTTCAGCAGTGACGAAATTTAATGAGGATCCTTCAAAGGACAAATCAGCACCTTCACTGTTCACACCATCGACTTGCACGTAGGCTTGCTGAATGGAATAGTCAGCACCTGTGATTGAGATGTTCAACTGTTCCCAAGGTGTCAACTCATTTGTGACCCCAACTACCCATTCCAGTTTCCCGTCTTTGAACGAACCATACATGTATGCTTCCACCACAGGCATTGGGGTATAGATGGTAATAGTATCTGATAGGTCAAAAGTCTTTCTCTCACCATATTGCTTTGTGATTGTGATGTTACCGAAAGTGTGGTAGTCCTGGGCGATACTGGTTGTACGCTCAACAATGTATTGAATTGTCAAGTTTCCTGATGTTGCTGTCTCTCTGTTGATACCCACCGATAGCAATTGACCAGCAGCAAGAACTTCATCTTCGATATCAGCACCGTCTAATGTTGAAGTAACTTGTTGAACAGTGTAATCGTTACCTCGCGTGTACAGTTGAATTGCGGTCCAAGGTCCTAAAGATTCAGGAACATTCACTGTCCACACCAATGTATTGTTAGCACCTGCTCTACCGACAATAGTTGGCTTGACATTGTCATCATCTCGTTCAATTTTGACTGTATTTGTTAGTTCGTAGGACAATATGTCATTATCTCTTGGAATAGAGACATTAACATAAGTTGTAACCTCTGATAAGTCATTGAACACATTTAGAGCGGTGTATTTCACAGTAAGTTTACCAGACCCTGGGGTCTTATTGACTTGAACATTCAAGTATGCCCCAGCTGTTCTCAATACACTTGGCTCGATATCTGCCTCGTTAAGCTTCACCTCGACATCTTGGATTCTGTAGTCATCATGTAGCCTTGCTGGGTTTTCAATACCGTCTGCCTCAACAACAACCGTGGTCCAAGGACCAAAGGAATCAGGAACCTCCACGGTCCATTCCAACAGGTTACTCTCTTTGATGTAGACACCTTCAAGTGTAGGCGTTCCTGATGGTTGTGGCTCTGGTTCTGGTTCTGGTTCTGGTTCTGGTTCTGGTTCTGGTTCTGGTGTGTCGATTTTAATTGTATGTTTCAACTCAAAGTATGTTGAATCCTCACTATAATTACCTCTATACCCACCAGCAGGAACCCAATCTGTACGCCAGTATACCCAAACCCCTGCGGTGACTTCATGTTCCTCGGCAATGGTGGTATTGCGGGCATAGAAGACAAACACCACTTCTGATCCTTCTGAGAGTTTGTACTGGGTTCGAGCCAGGGTACCATTGACTGTGTTCCCAGCAAGTGTGACATTACCTTGTGACAATGGACCTTGTCTCTCCCAGTGGGCACTTTCAGCTTCAAAATCGCCCTGTGCAGAGACAACTTCTCTAACGGAACCCCAATATTCTATTGGGACTGTAATTACCCATTTCAACAAACCATCAACATAAGCACCCTCGATAGTTGGTGCTGTGCTAGTAGGTGTAGGCAAGGCTAAAGAGGGATTAAATGATCTGGACGCAGTTTGCTGACCCAGAACACCTAGAGCTAGCAGCACTAGTAGTGTAATAATATCTCGAATAGATTTCATTATTGTTTGATTTTCATTGGTGAATAAAATACTATCATGAACTGAGATCAAGAAGGGTCCCAAGGGTCCCTTATATACACAATTCTCCAGTATAGATATTGGACTAGAGTAGTACAGGACCCTTTCCCATAATCAACTAATGCTATTATTAGCACACTGTCCCATTGTTGTTGTCTAACTTTAACTGAGAGGCCCAAACATAGACAAAGGTCATTTCCTTATTAAGATTCACTTTCACTTTTACAGTGCCTTGAACCCCGTAATTCTACTCCGGACATTCCGGTCATAAGTTGGACCCTGCAGTCTCTTAACTTTAATGTCAAAATACGAAAGCTTGTCCACTAAATCAAGAGATTTCATTGGCCTTCTTGGGGGCAATTTTACAGCTGTTTTGGTGGAGTTCTTGCCTATTAAACTCCTGCGTCAAATCTCGTGATGAACTTTAATTGATAGCCAGCGCTTCAGAGTCCAGATCCATTTAAATCTCCAGATGCTGTCAATTGGACGCATGTGACGAGCTCATTCGTATAGTGGAGAGTGGATCCTATCTTGTATTGGAGCTAGACCTAGTAAGAATGCAAGTAGTATAGTGGGTTTTGTGTCACGGCGCTGTAGTTATACGCTGGGAAACCCTGAGAAAGTTCTATTATTAGGTGACATTAAGCTTTGTAGTACTGTGTTAATTATCATGTGTGCTTCCTTAAAGTGATCACGAATAGCGCCCGAGTTTGACGAGTCTCAGAAAGCTTAGGCAGCCAGCATGGCACTTGGAAGTCTATCCATCAAGCACACGCTGCGTAGTTCTCAAAACCACCACAGTATGTGCACTCCATGATTCGATACTGGGTGAAAGGTGAAACACTAGAGCAGTTGACGCTGTTGACGCTCATTTGGCCCTAGTAAAGAATCTAATAAGCCATATATCTCAGTACGTATGTCGATGAGATCTGCCATTTTAGATGATAGCTGGTTTCTATGTCATATACCGAAATTATACTGTGTGAAAGTTTGTACTCACAGTTTGTATTTACATATACATGATTGACAAGAACAACGTAGTATATCAATATCGTGTATTTTTAGTTTATGTCATTAGTATAGCATTATATCATTAGGAATAAAGAGAATTAAAGTATGCAAGAAAAAGCATGTCACATAAAAACAGAGTCAAGCTCTCAGAATTTTCCTTCAAATAAATAAAGCAATCAATGGGCCTAGCAAAACAGCCATAATCAGACTATTGAACGAGCTGTGAGCTGCAGCATTACCTGGCAATGTGGTAACTGAAGCTGTAGTGGACCCCGAGGTTGCACTTGTACCTCTAGTACCGGTACCTGTGATGGTGGTTGTAGCTCTTGTTGAGCCGCTAGTAGTACCTCCTTGACCTCTTGTTGTACCCGAAGTTGTATCGGTTCCAGTTCCTGTAGTTCCTTGACCTCTGGTTGTTGGTACAGTGGTGATTTGAGCACTTGGTGCAGGTCCAGTTGTTGTTGGCTTTGTTGTTTGACCACCTGGCCCAGTAGTGATAGTACTTGTGGTGATTGGGCAATAAGTGGTGACAACTGTGACTGTATTGTCAATTGTAATTGTTGTAGTGGTCCATCCCCAAATTGTGGTCAATGAAGATCCATCACCTCCATCACCTCCGTTTGTTGGATCTGGTGTAGTAGTGCCACCGTCACTTGGATCTGGGACAATTGTTGTAGTTCCATTTCCTGTACCTGGATCAATCGTGGTAGTACCATTTCCTGTACCTGGATCGATTGGTGTAGTACCATTACCACCTTCATCAGGATAGTCATCAACGTTGATAGTATAGTTCAAGTTGTAAGTTTCGGTGGCTCTCTTGACAAATCTTGTTCCATCAGATTTTGTCACGGTGATCAAGGCACTTGAAGTGAATTCTTTGGATGTGCTCAATCTCCCAGCAACATATGTTAGAACCAATTCACTGGAAACTTTTTCCTCAGTGCTCAATGTTAAAGAAGAGTTGGAGTATGATGATGTAACACCATCACCAGCACTTTGTCCATCAATAAGAGCAGATGCTTCTTCAATCGAGTAATCGAAACCACCGACTAAGATTTCCAATGATGTCCAAGGACCTAGTGCTTTAGTGACACCAACAACCCATTCTAATTTACCAGCTTTCAACGAGCCATGCATATATGCTTGAACTTCAGGCAATGGTGTAATAGTGCTGATGGTGTTTGACAACTCAAAAGTCTTTGTAGTACCGTCTTCTTTAGTGATTGTGACATTGGCAAATGTCTCATAATCAGGTCCTGAACTTGAATTTGGCTCACCGATGTATTGGATTGTCAAGTTGCCATCTGTTGCTGTTTCTCTTTTCACACCCACTGATAGGAATTGACCAGCAGCAACAACTTCATCATCAATGTCAACACCATCTAGTTTTGATTCGACTTGATTAACATTATAGCCATTTCCACTTGAACTTAGTTGAACCGCAGTCCAAGGTCCTAAAGAACCAGGAACAGACACTGTCCAATCTAGAGAGCCATTAGCATTCAGGACACCCTCGATGGTTGGCTTAACGTCACTGTCATCATCACCATTATCGTTGTCATCTTGATCAATGGTAATGACATTTGTCAAAGTAGACGAGAACCCGTCATATTTTGTGGATACATTGACATTGGCAGAAGTGGAAACTTGTGAGAGGTTTAATGCATTCTCGGCAGTATACTTGACAGCCACTTCTCCTGTCCAAAAATCTCTAACAATGTGAATACTGAAAGAAGATCCTTCCTTAGTCAATTGATCAGGCTCAATAACTGTACCGTTAAGAGAGAATTCGACATCTTTGATGGTGTACTCTTCATTGTCGATCTTTGCATCAACCAAGACTGTGGTCCATGGACCTAGAGTATCTGGGATCTGGACAGTCCATTCCAATAAGTTATTTGTCTTGTTGTAGACACCTTCGATCGTAGGTGTACCTGATGGTTGTGGTTCTGGCTCTTGAGGTGATGTTGGTGTTGAATCGATTCTAATTGAATTTTTAAGCTCAGAGTGCAAAGAGTCCTCAGCGTTCTCACCCAAGGCTTCAGTATATCTCGAGATGCGCACTGTGACCTCGTGCTCTTCAGCAATCGTAGTATTGCGAGCTTCAATAATAAAGTTCAATTCTGTTGCAGGCATTCTCAAGTACACAGATGATTCCAATGTACTGTTGACTGTACCTTCACCAATGGTCGCTAGATCTGAAGATCTGAGGTCATAATCACCAATGACCCAATAAGCATTCACGATTTCAAAATCACCTTCTGCAGAGACCTTTGTTCTATTGTGTGGTTGAGCGACACGGGAAATCCAATCTTGTGTTGGGATCGTAACCACCCATTTCAACAATCCATCAACATAAGTACCCTCGATTGTTGGTAGGGCACTCGTATCTGGTGAAGGAGTAGGAGTTGGTGTGTCCTCCGAGCTGGAGCCAGTAGAGCTCTCTGTGCTTGGATCTGGAGGAGGAGAAGCCGTTGTTGGTAACCCATCAGGATAGGAAGGAGTAGATGAGCTCTCTGTGTTGTTGGCCTCCTGACCCAGGACGCCTAGAGCTAGCAGCAGTAGTATTGTAATAATGTTTCGAATTGATTTCATTGTTTGTTAAATTTCATTGGTGAATAGAAAATTATTTAGATCAGAGATAAAGAAGGAACCAAAAGGTCCCTTATATATGCACTATTGATGGATTCTGGAGTCTTCTTTCAATGCTATAATTAGTATGCCTCAAATCATTCAATTGTTGTCTGACTTTGACTGTAAAGAGTCCGGATCCAGACAATTTCGTGACTTGAAGTTCTTGATTTCCAGCTGATTTTAATTTCTTAACACCTCGTAAATTTACCCCGGACATTCCATTTACAGTTGGACCCTGCAGTATAAGGTTTATTATTTAATGTCATTATATGTTTAAACTTGTGAAACTTGAAACCTTTTTACAGTGTTCTGGCGATAACATGTGATCTGTCTCGTCTACTTGATCTTTGAATTCTGGACATTTGTGCTACACGAAACCTACGATGACTGGTTAATAAAAAGTATATTAAAATAAATTAAACTCTAATGATTATGATCCAGACTTCAGATCCCTTGAAATCTCCAGTATGTCTAAAAATAACAGTTGGATAACCATCTGAACGCAAGTCAAAGTCGTATCACTGACAGCGTCCTTTGGCTGATATGATCAGTATCATCCTCGGAAACACTGGTGGTTCTCAGCAATTGGGGCTCCTCCTATTGTTCACGAATGTATTATTTCCAAAGCTAGTTTCTAGTATTGGTCTGTGAGAGTCTGACAGAGGGATGATTCATCATTAGTCTAGAATTCAACATGATAGGCTCCAGATCTCAAAGTTGATGCAAAACTATCATTGATTAGCTAGTCATGGAATCCACTGTTCATATCTCAGAAATGCGGCACACACACAACACCGTGTGTTGAAACATACGAAGCTGTTCTCCACAACAAGTGATCATACAGAGATCGAACCAAGGAAGAAGATGGTTATACATGTTGTAGAGAATTAGCCGCTGTGATGTTGGCCTTGAGATCTCTTCATCGATATTGAACGTGTATCACTGATCCAACCTGTAGTACTCCTAGTAGGTTTAGATCGAGTAATAGTTATTGATTTAATCAGAGTGGCAAATTTTATATTCAGGCTATAGATAAAGTTCGAAACAAAAATATTGATCTCGGCTCTCGTTTTTCATGTCATTCGGGAAGGAAATAACGTTTTGTTTCGTATGCATTTGGAGCCGAGGCCCTCGGGAGGCGAGGCCTCAGGCAGGTACTAGAATTAAGGATCACACGTTAAATAACATAGCTTATGAGATATACAGACAATGGTCTGACCTTTCTTTCATATCAAAGTTAGACAAAGCTTGATCATGATAGACTTATAACTCAAGGTTCTAGGCAATAGAGATGGTTAACATTCACTATACAGTATAATGGTTCCCTTGAACCATTGATGAGTAGTGGTCAATAAATAGTTCTGTGATCTCATCAGAATAACTCCACTGTTAACTCTTTCGATAGGCAAGCCATGTGCTTCATTTAAGATCTTTTGAATTAGGGAATACACTCCTGCAAACAAGTAAATTCAAAAGTACAGTAACATTCGACAGATCTTTTGTTAAACAGTCTATAAGCTGCACCAGTGAGCAAATGAGCAGTATTCATTAACGTTTGACGATATCTCAGTCCTTGACTCCTTATTGATACTCCAACGCCAGCTTTACCTTTGTACAAATGATATATACTCAATCTAAATGCTCCTGAATATCCCAGATCCCAGATTCTATGAGCCTAAATATTGATTACGTAATCAAAAAAAACTGGACTCTGTGTTTTCTTACATAATCAATATGAATAATTCTTCTTTGGTTAATCTCGAAGTCTGTACTATTAATATGGGCTTTAGACATCTTTCAGTACTTTGACACTATTCTAGTGATGATAAAGGTGTAAAAAAGGACAATATCGAACTTTTCGAAATCTTTAAATTTTCACTTTATCACTTTTGTGACTTGATTTCAAAAAGTAGAGATACACATTTGTCTGGAATAATTCAAATTTTGATTTTTAATTGTCAATATCAGGCATATGGAAGAAAGTAGAGACTCTAATAAAGCGAAATTGGTGTTGATCTGAGTATCACCAGGGCTAAATGCGCTTGATTAGGTCGATTTATTACTGGGTGTGCTTACATAATCCGCTTATCGGGCAGTTAGCGCAGCATATTCGACATCCTGCAATACTTTCATTCATAATGAAGATAATAAGATCACAGTATTGTTAATGTATGATCCAAAGACTGGTATGAATGGATCCAGATTTCTGATATCGCTACACTCAAAGCTCTATACATCAAAATTTTCAAAAAACATCAGGTACATTGTATCTTACAAAACTTTTAGAACGTTATACATTATGAGCACAATATCTCATTAATTCATTGATCACCTCTTAAAGCACGTATCACTGCAGGTCTTCTCATCATATGCTTAGTCCATTTGTAAACCTCAGGGAACTCCACTTTGATATCGATTCCAATTCTATCAACGACATTATTCCATGGAACAAAGGATAAATCTGCAATGGTGATACGTTCTCCAACTAACCATACTGGATAATCAAAGAATCTTGATTGAGATAATGGAGTTGTCCCCGCAGAATAGGCAGCAGCGTTTTCAGTGTCCAATTCCATGATTAGTGCTTCTCTTCTCTCCGCCAATGCCATTTCGACAACACCATAAACACGACGTACTTCGTCAGTGTATCTTTCCACGGCACTTGGTACTTGTTGAGAATGGAAATATCTGAAATGTAGAGCTTGACCAATCATTGGTGCATGTCCTGAAGTCTGGAAGAATAACCAACTTGTGATTTGTGCCTGTTCACCCAAATTATCGGTCCATAGTGGACATTCACCGAAATCTTTCAAGTATTTGGCAACGAGGTACAAGATGATGGAACCGGATTCCCAAAGGGCCAAGTTTTCATTGTTATGGTCAATGAGGGCAGGTACACGTGCGTTTGGATTTATAGCGACGAATTCAGGAGCTCTTTGTTCCCCATTATTGAAATCCAAAAAGATTGTATGATAGTCCAAGTTCAATTCACTAAGGACAATAGCGACTTTGAACCCATTTGGTGCTGATCTATGTGAGAATAGTGTGAAACCTTCCATTGGTTGGTTTTTGAAGAAATTGGTTATTCTTGATTCTGTATGGGAACTTAGGTTTTGACTCAACAATGAACCTTGTAGATTACTTGCATTCGATTGATTACTCTGAGAAGCAGCATTTGGTATTTGTGATTGTCTCTCTTGTTGGGCCAAATTCACATTCTTCAATGCGCTGGACAAGTTGGAAATGGCAGGTTCTCTTTGACTCATGTTGATTTTGTTATATGTATGTATAAGTGAGGGGGGCGGTAGACACGACGTATAAGGATGTATTATATTGAGTTGATGGTTGAGATCTTGGGGGAAATGCGATAAGATATGAAGATAGTTCAATAGTATGGATACTCTTCAGATCAATTGTGTACTTTAAATAAACGCTGGCCTTCAGAACTTTCCTTTGTATTAATTGCGGTTGTAATCTTTGGGATCTAATCTTTTGATGAGATGCTCTTTTTCCACTGATCTTTTTGGCACTCTTGATAGCACAGTTGAATAATTTCACTCCTTTTTGTACCTCGACTATGTGTATAGCAGCAATATAGTCCTATGAACCTTTTGATAAACTCCACTGAAACGATATTGTCAGCCAAATTACTCACCCAATATTGTTTTCATCCACACTTTACCAACTCACAGGTTTTTTCCATCCAGTTCCGGTTCGCGCAGTCAGCGGTCAGCGGCACCGGTCACGTGTGGCGTGGAGAAAGTTGCCTTTTTTCTGTGAATTACGGCGCTGGCGGTAAAAACAATAGAGTGCGCGTACCAGTCACGTGAGTGGGCACGTGACATAACAAAAATAATCTAGACTACCCAAAAGGGAAGTGAATGTGTAACGACTCTTGTAATAGCTTTCTCATGAAACTGTCGCCTCATTACTCCGAGTTGTGCAAGTTAAATCCGAAAAGAATTTGATTCATTTGACATTATACGAAGAGCTAAGGAAGTAAGTCACAGAGATAACAAGAGAACAATGCCAAACTTAATCCTTGACCTGCCAAATGAAATCATCAAGATCGTGTTCCAGAATCTGGGACCTACAGACTCGCTCAGTCTAGTAAGAGCCATACCAGTACGTGCTTCTGTGGAGTTTTTCAATTTAACGTCGACAAGATCTCAGTTTACAATCGAAAGTCGAACAGAACACTTGGCTGAAGATGCCAAAAGCTTATGTCTCTATAGCAAAGACCTAATGTACCTTCCCGAGGATCCTCGAGAGACCACTGAAGGTGATAGAGACTTGATTAGATTCTTTGTCAGTTCAGATCTGTACAGTGACACCCTACAAGAGTTGGAAAATTACATCACATCAATGCGTCGATCTAACTCTAGATTCAACGTCAATGTCGTTGTAAACAGTCCAGAATTGAGAATGTATACCATTGAGGATAGACAGTTCGGACCTGAACAGCAGTTTGATCATGAACAGTTTGAGGATGAACAATTTGATCATGAAGAACTCGATGATGAAGACTTTGATATTGAACAATTTGAGCATGATCACCTCGAAAATGAGCCGATCGGACATGAACAGTTTGAACATGAACAATTCGAGCCGGAGCAAATTGAAGAGGACCAATTTGAGCCCGAATCTGAAGATGAGATGTTGGAAGATGAAGATTTCGAACATGAACATTTTGACAAAAATTACTTTGAAAATAACTTCAGTAGATTCATTGAGTTCTTCTCAGCTCCATCCAAATCATACAGGCTGGTATCTATCCCCAAATTAACACATTTGACCCTGTCCAACACTAGCTGGATGCCAATGAATTTTGATCTTCCTCATATAAGGGAGATCGACTTACGGAATGTTGATTTGATAAAGGATGAGGGAGGCGGTGTCACTTCTTTTCCATCTTTGCAAAAACTGTACATTGCAGGGCCTTTTGTTGGTCATTGGGATGCTATTAAATTTCCTAAGGAGGTAGAGTTGAAAAAAGTGAGCAGAATTTTAACCTTCACAGATGTTGAATCACTTGAGCTAGAAAGTTTAGAAATAGGTGTTATATCGCACGGTATGGTTCAAGGTCTTCGTTTCCCAAACTTGAAAACTCTCAAATTTTGGGGCCCAGTTCAAGATTTATCTTATTGTGATTTACCAAATCTTACACTTCTGGAAATCAATTCACCATCCAGAGACAAGAGTCATATCTTGAAAAGCTTCAGAGCTCCAAATTTGAATACCTTGGATCTCTATGGTAAATTTGACATGTTATCAGTGGAAGATCTCGAATTTCCACAGCTTGAAAAACTCAGAGCAGGAGGACTTTATGCAGCTCCAACGTCGATAAACTCCACGTCTAACAATATATTGTCGTGCTGCACAAATGTCAAAATTTTGGAATTGTACATGGTCTCAATACCCGATAATATTGTGTTTCCTAATGTTGAGACACTATGCACAAGGGATCGTGAATGCAAGGGCTCATTCAAAAGAACATCTTTTCCAAATGTGAAAGAGTTGATAGCTGAAGATTATTGGCAATTCGATGATGTGTTTGAGAACAATGACTACTTGAAAATCGAAAGGTTGACCATTAGAAATTTTAGTCTTGATAGCGGAGCATTCATTAGTGGAAAGTGCCCTAATTTGAAACATCTGTCGCTATATACCAACACTGAGTTGTCTATTTCATTGAAGTTGGATTTTTTGGAGACTTTGAAAATAAGATATAGATACATTACATTGAAGATGGTTGGTAATCACCTGCCAAGTTTGAAAGATATGGATATTAAGTGTTATACAAATTTTGAGAGAGCTATAGGTGACCTAGATTTCAACGACAATCATGTTCCATTGTTGGAAAATGCCTCTTTCACTTCGCTATGTTTCATCACAACTTTCTCCACTGGTGCTTACCCGAATTTGCAATTGCTTAAGGTTGATAGTGTGATGAATGTTAATATGGATATTGGTGCACGATTTACGTTCATAAATATGGCAAGAAATCGAGACCCAATGCAACAGATTGAATATCAATCTGACGATGAATATCTATATAATCACAATTTATAACTTATAGAATACGCGATTCGGAAATGAAAGTGGTTCATGAGTAGGATGGAATCATGAAAACCGGTTTCTCCGAGCTGGTTAGATAAATCGGAGGTCAGAGAAGTTTCATTTAAGTTTATACTTACAATAAACAACGAACATAAGTGCTGGAGTTGAAGGAGGCCACAAAGGACACACATAGGACAATGTTGACGTTGTCGAAGATGAAGATTTTGAAGATGAAGATTTTGAAGATGACGTTGTCGAAGATGGAGATGTCGAAGATGTCGAAGATGTCGAACACGGAGTTTTTGAACATGGACAACTCGAGCGCGAGCAAGAAGATCAAGAGAGCGAAGATGACGAGTTTATAAAAGAGTTACGGGAACTTCAACGTTTTGGACTTCAGGAATTTGATCGTGCTTTGAATAGATTTATCAAGTTTTTCTCATTACCATTTAACACAATTTTGTCTCAATTCCAAAATTAACAAGCTTGAACATCATCAACACTACTTGGACGCCAATAAATTTTGATCTTCCTCATGTGAGGGAGATGCGTTTGAAAAATGTCATACTGGCAGTAAATAATTCTTATATCGATGATGATTTTGATTATGATATGGAACTTGGTTCGAGTGGACATTATGATGATTTAGACTGTATCAAGTCGTTTCCGTCTTTGAGAAAGCTAACTATTGAAGGGCCTACTGTTGGTTGCTGAGATGCTATAAAATTTTCAAGGATAGTGGAGCTGAAATATATTGAGGACGTTTTGTCGCTCGATGGTCTAAAATCAGATGAGTTGGAAACGTTGTGTTTTAACTTTTTACTCGCATGGCTCGGTTCTTGACCTAAGGTTCACAAATCTGAAAGATTTGGTCATTGAAGGACCGTTTGATGAGCTATGTAATTGTGACATACTAAGTTTGACTTACTTGTCAATGGAAAGACACAATTCCAAAAAAAACTCTCTTTTAAGTGGGATTGTAACCCCCAAACTGGAAAACTTGAGCTATTTTGGCGACCCTGACTTGATTATCACGGAATATACCGAGTTTCCCCAACTTTTGAGAGCTACATTTGGGACTATTAGAAAGCCAACGACGATGAAAACTGATGGTAGGCTTAAAAATTTAGTATCATGTTGCATGGATGTTAAACAACTGAAGTTGTACAACGTTGTGGATATATCTGATCAGATTGTCTTCCATAATGTTGAAACGCTAGAGATAGTAAGCAAGAAGGGTAAACCTGCATTTAAGAGAACATCTTTCCCTAATGTCAGAAAGCTAATTGCAGACAGTCATACAGATTTTGAGAATATTTTCGAGGATAGTGATTACCTGAGAATCGACAGACTTACAATATGAAAGTTTAAATCTGGCGATGAGGCGTTTCTAACCCAAAAAGTTCCTCAATTTGAAAGTTTTCTATATCAATACAGGGTTTTCATCGTCTATCTCGTTAAATCCCAAATTGCTAGAGAGATTGAAGCTGAGTCTCATGGAAGTTCCATTCAGAATGATTGATAGTCATTTGCCATGTTTGAATAATCTGGAAATTGCATATTTTCCACATCTTGAAGCACCCTCTATAGGTGAGTTTAGTTACAAGGACAACCATCAACCATCATTGAAGAAGGCATCCTTTACTTCAATAAAACTCTCCTCAAAGTTTTCCACAGCTGCCTATCCAAATTTGAAGTTCCTCATGGTCGATGATGTGCCATTGGAAAATCTTGAGATTGCTGCTGACCCTTCATTAAGATCTTTGACTGTGACTAATAATTTGGAGTCGAAGTACAAAGCTGAGAGATATATCTAGAAGAATTATAGAATAGAGCATGATAGTTCCCATTCTACTCTACTTTTCATGACATTCTTATACATGTTAGAAGACATTTATTGCCTAGTAGTTAAGGTATACCTACACGATCAGCACCAGTTCGACTTGAACCCAGTGTTAGGCATTATAAAAAAGAATTATACTGCACATAGAATGCCCCAGTACATATCATATCAGCACTCAGAGGATGAGAAATGTCTACAAAGGGATCTTTTCACTGTACGAAGTCCAATACACTCGAGTTGGATCTGCCATTCGACATGGGTAAGTAACTAACATGTAATAATTGCAGCGTCCTTAAATTCAAGTTTGGACCTTGGTCCATCGTTATTCTGACGATTTATACCGTGGAGAGAGTTTCCAAGGTTCCAATATAGACGCTACATTGCTTATTTATGATCCCGACTGCTAATTATCCATGAATATACACTCTTTTTAAAGCCAGTCACGTGCAAATCTCGTGACAAGGACTGCCATTTTCGAAAACCTCATATTGCTCACGCGTTGGATATACATACATACATTCCAGCTAAATCTTTGCCTGACGGAGGGACTTTCAAGAATCGGATGATGACGATGATCAAAAGACGAAAATACAATCTATCACTCATTGACCTTCCGAACGAAATTGTCAAAAGAGTGTTTCGGCTCCTGGGGCCCTTAGACTCGCTTTCTCTGGTGAAAGCCATACCAACCCGAACTTTTGTGGAGATATTCAAATCAGAGTTCCATCTAATCATTGATGGTCAATTGGAGCATATGTTCGAGGATGAAAGATTGTCAAGCATCTATACCAGGCTGATAGAGTACCCAGGTTCCCGTACAGCTGCTGAGAGCTTCCGAGAAAGGGAAATATTGTTCGTATCTTCATCTATAGATATGGATACACAGAGGGAACTTGAACAACTTACCACGTTGGATCATACAGAAAGGGAGATCGCTATGATCGTATCAACTCCTAAATTGCACTTATCAGAAGAAGATCTATTTATTATGGGTGAAGAGGTGCGACTTGAGCAACTGAAAAATCCTCTGTGCAGATTATTTCATTACTTCTCACTGAATGGTTCCATACACAATACTATGTATATCCCCAAATTGAAGGAACTTTCCATTTCTCTGATAAAATGGACACCCATGAAGTTTGATTTACCTCATGTTGAATTGCTAACTTTAAGCTGTGTCGAATTGTTAGACGAGACGTTGTCTATGTGGGGAGGTTTTGGTCGTGGTGAAAATATTAAGGACCATGTTACTACATATCCCTCATTGAAGGAATTGTGGATCACCGAACCTCGGTGGGGGAACTGGGATGCCATTATGTTTCCCTCAACAGTGAGAATGTATTCTATCAGCGACGACAATATTTCATTTGCTGGAGTGGACTCGGATCTTTTAGAGCATCTTGAACTTTCAGTGGTCACAGACAGTGTAGATGTTTCATTTCTTCGCTTCCCCAACTTGAAAACTTTGGAAGTATCTGGTGTCGACGTGCTAAATATGAACTACTGCGTATTAAGGAATCTTACCTCATTAGAGATTTCAACCAAGAAAGAATGTGTTTTAGAACGGAATGAACTTCCACGTCTAAAAACATTCATACACCATCGCGGTTCATTTAGGCTGGTTGACTACAATGAATTCCCACAACTTGAAACAACCATAATAGGAAAGTTAAGGTCTTATCGGAGTGAAGAGGGAGAAGTAGTGACCCCCGATATGACACCTTTAGTTGATGCTAAGAATCTGGTTCTATTTGAACAGCTCATCATATATCCATCCGTTGTCCTCAGTAACGTTGAAAGTTTGAGATTATCCCGAAATGCTATACCACTTTACACCGCCAAATCGTTCCCCAACGTGAGGAATCTATACACCAAATTTACAGTTGCAACTCTCAAAATGTTTCAAAATGAGGACACATCTAAGATAGAGAGTCTCAATTTTCGTGCGATTAAATCTAATGAGGACTTGATACGGATTGCAAGAGTCTTCCCCCATGTGAAGAAATTGGAAATAACAATACGAGAGCCACTGGACATATCATTTGATTTACCAAGGTTGGAAACTTTGATAATCAGATCTTGGGTCAACTCTATTGAAATTGGTGAGAATAGCTTTCCAAGTTTGAAAAAATTGGAGGTAACTTCTGTACACGAAGCATTGAACCTCCATTTGTCTATAAAGAAACCCATCCATGCTCCATTATTAGAAAACGCATCCTTTTCAGTGACAAATTTTGTCACACCTTTCTCAACCAAGCCATATCCAAATTTGAAATCCCTGAAGATCAGTCAAGTACAGGATCTCGAGGTCGTTGATAGCTCTATATTGATACACTTGGACTTGAGTGAAAACAAAACAATAGAGAAACTGAAGATGGGCAAACTGGACAACTTGGAAACTTATATGCCACCAGACTCCGCCGAAAAGCCTGAGAAAAATTGGTGGAAAATTAGTACATATAACTCGGACGAAGAGTTGTGAACTTGTTTGCAATTCCAGGATCTATAATACATATGACGAATGTGATTGTATTCGAAAAAAAGCATAATGTCTGACTCCTGACAAGACTTACAATAAGAATCTCATGTACTCATGTACTCGCTCAAACGTTCTCCTTACCACTAAATATATACTGATTCTTTCGATGTTCATGTTGTCACTGGTCAGTATTAAGCTGTAAATTGTCTGCA
Source organism: Hansenula queroliae (assembly GCA_030674255.1). Taxonomy (NCBI): domain Eukaryota; kingdom Fungi; phylum Ascomycota; class Saccharomycetes; order Phaffomycetales; family Wickerhamomycetaceae; genus Hansenula; species Hansenula queroliae. The sequence goes on along the minus strand of JAJLXP010000012.1, from coordinate 112,345 downwards.
ATTGTCATACGCGGTATATACACAAATACATTGTACACTCTTGTATGTCTTTATTGCTGACCATTCGGAACTGAATAAGAGTAAGATTGTTTGTCTTCAATCTTGAATAGAGATCTGCCATTTCTTCCGGGTAGAACAAGACACAACAATTAGTATTAGCTAAATGCCTAAACAGATCAAAATCCATACCAATCCATGCTTTCACTAATTATCCATAATGTTCTACTCTCATACACTGTCATTTCAGAAGATACTTGTTTTAGCTAGGACCCCTGCGGAGCTTCTACTTCTGCTTTGTCTCTTCACGTGACCAGTCACATGACCAAAATTTTTCTGTGTTGGATAGGCATATCAATTTTCAAGTTCCAACTGAATCTTTGCCCGATGAGTGGAGCTTCAAGAACCATATCATGATGATGAAAAGACGAAAGTATCAGATCTCACTCATAAATCTTCCAAATGAAATTGTAAAAAGAGTATTTCGGTTTCTGGGGCCTTTAGACTCGCTATCCCTGGTGAAAGCCATACCAACCCGAACTTTTGTGGAAATATTCAAATCAGAGTTTCATGTAATCATTGAAGATCAGTTGGAGCACATGTTTGAGGATGAAAGATTGTCAAGCATATATACCACACTGACACAGTACTCAAGCTCCAATACAACTGCTGAGAATATCCACAAGAGGGCAAGATTGTTCGTTTCTTCATCTATGGATATGGATACACAGAGGAAGCTGGAGGAACTTACCGAATTGGTGCTTTTTAATTGTGAAAGTGGATACACTATCATCGTATCAACTGCTGAACTAGAGTTATGGGAACATCCGTATATTGAAAGAGGTGAAGAGCTGGATCTTGATCAGTTGAAATTTCCACTATCCAGATTGTTTCATTACTTTTCACGGAATGATTCTTTAAGAGGTACTATCTATGTTCCCAAATTGAAGTCTCTCTCACTCTTTAAGATTACCTGGACGCCTATGAAGTTTGACTTACCTCATCTTGAAAAATTAAGTCTACATAGTGTCAAATTGTTAGACAAGAGGTCATCTAAGCGAGACGATGATGGTCGTACTGGAGAAATTACGGATTATGTGACTACGTATCCTTCTTTGAAGGAATTGTTGATCGAAAAACCACAGTCGGGGAATTGGGATTGCATTAAGTTTCCTTCAAAAGTGGAAATACATTCTATCAACGACGACATTTCATTTGCCGGGAAGCACTCGGATCTTTTAGAGGATCTGAAACTTTCAGTTGATAAAGATGACGCAATTGTTTCAGATATTTGCTTCTCCAATTTGAAAACTTTGCAAGTTATCGGTACAAACCGTCAGTTACATTTGAGAGACTGTGCATTGCCCAACCTTACCTCATTAGAGACTTCAGCAGAGGGATATTTTTCTTTGGAAAGGGTTGAACTTCCACGCCTCAAGACATCTATACATAATTGCGGTATATTAAATGTAATTGGCAGTATTGAATTTCCACAACTTGAGACAACCATAATAGGAAAGGAGATTCCTGATTATCCCAAAAGCATACTAGTGGTACCCGGTATGGTACCTTTACTCAATGTTAAGAACTTGGTTCTATTTGAACCACTCCTCATGTATCCAATCATTGTGCTCAATAATGTTGAAAGTTTGAGATTATCCCGAAATGCTACACCAACTTTTGAAGCGAGCTCCTTCCCAAACTTGAGAGATCTATACACCAAGTTTACAGTCAACGCACTTCATATTTTTGCGGGCAAGGACACTACGAAAATAGAGAGTCTCAATTTCCGTGAGATTAACTATAATGAAGAGTTGCTAGTCATTGCAAAGGTCTTCCCCCATGTGAAGAAATTGGAAATAAAAATACGACAGCCACTGGACATATCATTTGATTTACCAAGTTTGGAAACTTTGATAGTCAGATATTGGGATGGTTCTTTTGAAACTGGTGAAAATAGCTTCCCGAACTTGAAAACATTGAAGATGTCTACCGCACACGAAAATTTGGACCTTAAATTCACAATAAAAACACCCATTCATGCTCCATTATTAGAAAAAGCATCTTTTTCAATGACAAATTTTAGCACACCTTTCTCAACCAAGCCATATCCAAATTTGAAATCGTTGAAGATTAGTCTAGTACAGGACCTTGAAATTGTTGATAGTTCCATATTAACTCACTTAGACTTGAGTGAGAACAAAGCAATAGAGAACTTGAAGTTGGGAAAATTGGACAACTTGGAAACATATATCCCACCAGACCCTTCGGAAAGGCCTGAGAAGGATGTATGGGCAATTTGTTCATATCTCTCAGATGAAGAGTATTTGTAAATTATAACTTGTCTGCCATTGCCATACGGGTATGTAGACCAATACATTATATGCTGCCCATGATATAACACACTACAAAACGACCATCAATCCTAGTGACACTGTAGAGCTCTAGCTCCTTTCCACCTGATCATATATATTCCATCACCAAGTTGTAGTCATGTCTTGTGTCCTTAAAAATCTAATATAGCTATTCAAGCTGTCACGTGACCAGTCCCATGACCTTCTCCTTCGCGAACTCGTTCTGCAAATTATAATGCTCTCATTCTCTGACGGTTTAAAGATCTCTTTATAATGGCTGCGTTTCTATATAAATACCAGGTAATCTAGACACAATAGACACCAATCCTTGACCTATTGACAACTACAATAGATACAAATCTATACAAATAAGTCACAGAAACAGAACTAGTTACAATATGGCCCACGGAAACTCCACCATTGCTGAACCACAATACTTCACACCAGGGATCCTTTCCACTTTGATTGTGTCACTCGTATTGTTGAGTATCTTGATCACTGCTATACAATGGATTGCCTCTTTGGATATCAGTTATGGTGCCTTGGAGACCAAGAGAGTTGATAACAAGAAGACTCAATAGATAATTATACCCTTTTGAGATAGAGAGTTTGGTGTATGGTGATGTTTTTGGCTGCATTGAAGTGTTGGACAGGAGATAAAGATATGCCATTGGGAGAGTAAAAGTCGAAGGTGATTTGAATAAAAACTACTTGTATATTACGGATAAAGAGTACATCCATTATTTAACATTGAATTTGATGTAGATATATAGAGGTTAATAGATGTATGGAATAATCTTGTATGGTACTTGTTTCTCATATTCTTCCCAAGCTTTACCGTATTTCTCCTTACACTTCAACTCATCTCTGTTTTGTCTATGTAACAACAACGAAGCGAAATACGCAACGTAATAATAGGTCAATGGTGTTTGGAATCCAGTGGCTAGGCACCAACTTAGCGCGTGAAGCCAATCACCGAAATAGTTGATATGTTGACTTAACCCCCACCAACCATCAACTAATAGTTTAGTTTCCCTTTCGGTTTGGATTGATTTCAAGTGGTTTAGTTTACCTTGACGGAAGTTGGATTTTTGGTTGTTTGATGCTTTAAAGATGTAAAACCCTGTGAAACTGATTAGAAGAACCACAGTGGTGAAAACTTCACCAAGGACAATTGGTTCTAGCGCCAAGTATCTTGTTTGTAGGGAGTATGAAAATGGGACAAGAGCCAAATCACCAAATGCCAACATGAATCCAAACCCATCCGTGGTGATATCCATCATGGTTAAACACCCATCTTCGTTCAGGACACCATCAAAGACATAGATGGCCTGTAAGACGTTAACCAAGGTCATTGAATCAGTGACATATCCCAATTTCAACCATTGATGATGAGCACAACTCAGGTTAATCAATAACCAGAGGAGCATACCTGGTCTCAATTCACAGAAAAGCTTGATATCCCAAGACCCGATTCTTGGATTCAATTCACGACCGATAAACCAATCGTAAATGACATTACCAGTGTTCCCACCCAATGCAAGGATACGTTCTTTGGTTCCTTGTCCATTTGGTGTCAATAATGGTTGGAAAGATATGATATACACGAAACAACTTAGCAAAAAGGAGAATGCAATCGAGATCACAGTGAACTCTAGGATGTGTCCGTATAAAAATTGCAACTCTGGTAATTCACCACTAGTTAACCAAAATCTTGTGACAAGAGTGATAATCAACAACAAACTAATCGAGACACCATTAATCAAATAAGTCAATTGAGTCCCGTCTCTTAGTTGGACACCTTTCTTGTAATAACCCGGTAATACCAAATCGAGCACCATCAATCCAAAGAACCAGACACAGTAATAGCTCCATATTTGTCCATCAACAAGGATATCCCACAATGATCTATGGAGCGTAGTGATTTTTGACCAATCGATCTCGAAACAAATGGTATGATATTGTTCATTGGCTAGTTGGTACAATACGACGAGTAAAGTTGGTAGCCCCAATGTGATGGCCACTGCACCGACGACACCGTTGAACTCCTTGTGCTTTGTCTGTGGATTGAGCATGGTCTGTGGTAATTGTTGTTGTTGTTGATATGGTGATGGAAGAGTTGAAGTTCAAGATGAAGTTCAAGATTTATATGGTGCTTCGGTATGTCCACGAAGCTAAACGAGGGCGATGAGGGCTAAACGAAGTGCTTAGGGTAAAAATACAATGGAATGTGGAGTAATTAATGATGATAATGATCTGTATTTAATATAATTAATTGGATTATGAAATTATGGTGAAATATCGCTGTTTTGAGATGTTTCCAGTGGTTTTTGTTATTTCAATATGAGAAAATTTGATTGTTATTTAAACATCAACGAACCACAATATTCAGAGCTATTAACAACCAGAACTCAACAACAACAAAGAAAACAAAGCACAATGGCCGTTGATATTCCAAAGTAAGTGATAAACCAGTTTATTATCTCGAGGATTCCATACTAACACAATTTTAAAACAGATCCGTCGTGCAGAAACTGGTCTTCTTCACAGGTGCCATGATCTTGCTGCCTCTCATCACCTTCTTCATCACACAATACCTGTTTAGTGAGTGATCTCTCTATCTATGAGGAGTAATAATACATACTAACTAGTAAGACAACAATGCCATAATCTCTGGTGGTGTCGCTGCGCTCGTGGCCAACGTCGTGTTGATTGGATACATTGTGGTTGCATTCACAGAGGACGTTACGTTGGAGCCAACTGGCAAAACAGAGGATATCAAGTTGGATTAAACAATAATAACTGTACAAAGCACACCCTGTACGATTACACTGACACTGAGAATATATGAAACTTACTGGTTACTTTATAGCGTCTTTTATTGCAGATTAATTGTAGTGGACTTCTGGCTTCTGACTATGCTGATTATGTAATGGTGAATACCATTAAATATTTCATCATCAACATCATCATCATCAACTAATTTATTATTAAATTCAATACGATCCACCAATCACAGCATGGTACAACAGCTCAGTCTCTTCTCCTCGATCCCAGCATCACAGCACAGTCTCACCTCAACCTCACTAAGAACTCTCACAGGGTTCCCACCTCTAAAATTCTCCAACATCAACATCCTCTGCTCACCCAAAACAATAGTGAAATATGAGCCAAACAGTAAGAATGCCCAATACGAACAATTCAAACTGACTTTAAAAGCCCCCTATACAGCTGAACAATCCATAGAGGAACTAAATGACTGGATCTTACAAGTTGTCGATATCCCATCCGCGGGCAAGAGAAAGATAAATACCCAATCCATCCTTGAGACAAACATCCAATTACAACCGGGGCAATCCCTAGAGTCGGTGCTCACTGACTTGGGTTATGAAATGGGGACCCAGTTCATGATCTGTGGTGAAAGGTTTTTCCACTCAAACCATATAACCATTGAGATATTCCAAGTGTTGACACAAACCACTGATGATGAGGGAAAGGATCAATGGGAGGCCCTGGACCCACAGGGATACGTTATCAAAGTGTATATTAATGTTGAGAAGGCCACTGATGTGGAGAATCTTCAGAGGGCTAGTTCGGCGTTGTTGAGTTTACAAATGGAGTTGAGAGGGTTAGTGGAGTTGGATATCCCGGATAGGAACTCTATGGATTCGAGGATTGGATTGAGGAAGTAGTCCTACAGGTACTCTTGTTTCGATAGATTAATTTATAATGTACAGGTGTTTCTAATATAGATTATATGAAATGTAACTATTTCTTGTTGAGTTTATCCAATTTGGATTTAGTCTTTTCAATCTTTCTTCTCTTTTCACGCAATTCTTCTTGTCTATTCTCCTTTTGTTCATTGGAATACTTCATCTTTTTGTATAATTTACGTTGCTTATTGGACATCATGATCAACTTCAACTCCTTCTCTTCTTCTTCTGGTGTCTTGGCAGCTTGTTTTCTCTTCTTCTTGTTCTTGGAACCAGAAGCAACTTCAGCAGCATCGTCTTTAACATCGCTGTATTTGACACCGCTGACTTCCATTTCCAATTCCTTTTGAGCAGCCAAGTCTTCATCGATGTCCTCTTCCTCTTCATCGACTTCAACGTCTTCTTCAGCATCCTCAAATTGATCATCGTCTTCACTTTCTTCATCCTCATCTTCACCTTCGACCTCGGCCAATTTTTCTTCTGGGTTATAACCACCAGCATCACCCCATGGTGACAAATGTGGTGGCAATGTTTCACCAGGCAAGTACAAGTTCACAGGCAACAAAGTAGCCTTATTTATACAATCAAAGACCCATTGTGGTTGAACATAGGTTCTTCCTTGCACTTTCCCCTTGATAGTTGGTCTATCCACAATTTGATGAGTGACTTTATCCAATGACAATGAGGAAACGTCTTCACCATTGTGTTTCAATTCATCTAGTGACATTTCACTAATGACGGACCCACCACAGGACAAGATGGTGAATTCCATCAAGTCTAGTGGGACTTCACGACTCACATAAAAGACAAACCCATTGAACAAAGTAGAGGTTTCATTGGCGAATTGTGAAGGCTGGACTAATAAATCACCGGCATTCTTGTTGTTATCTTGGAACTCATCCAACTCAACTTGTTCAACATTGACTTCATCTTCTTCAACAGCTTCCGCTTCAACTGGAGCTTCATCTTTAGAATCAGCTTTTAACGCAGCACTCAAGGATTCTTGGGAAATCTGTTTCCCCTCGACATCCTTCCCAGCCTCGGTATCAATCTCTGGCAACAATGAACCCTGTGTCTTATTAGACTCCAAGATATAAGCAGACAACCCACCAATACCCTTAATCTTCTTATCATCCAATTTTGGCGGATAGATCAACCCTGCATCGGTATAAGTCTTGTACAAGACGAAATGCAACAATGTTGAGTAAAACTCCAAAAAGGTCAACATGATTCTGAAATCAATATCACTTGGGATGTTTTGTGGGAATTTAAAAGGCACCAACCATCTAACTTCGACACCTTTCACATTGGCCTCGTAATAAACACCTTTAATAGAGACAAACACTTTACGTAAGGAGCGTTCTCTAGAGACGTATGCTAACCATTGGTTACAAATTGTCGTGGCGTCCTTGGTGACTCTTGCGGAGATCTTGTCTGTAGCAGGCATGATTGAGAATAGGAACAACATGTTTAGTGCGTCATCGATATCTCTGAGGGCGTCTTGGAAAGTTGGATATCTTTCTTTAATGACGTTATCCAATTTATATTTTGGTCTATTCTCTTCCAATTTTTTAGCATCACCAACTTCACCTCTTCCTAGGGCCTTGTTCAATTTTTTGGAGAAGGCCTTGTGTTCTCTAAACTTCTGTAGGACAGGTTCGTGTAACAGGTATTGGATATCCTTGTGGTAATAAAATGTAACTGGAGCAGTGGAACCCTTGTTGGCCTTCTTCTTATTTCTTGGTTCTCTTGGGAAGATACCTTTGAAAATACACAAACGACGGAAATCAGCGAGCGAGACTTGCAGTTTCTTGACTGCTTGCGTTCTGGTGATGAAGTTCTTTGCGTTCCCCTTGACGTGTTTCTTAGCGGGTCTCATCTTGGACTTGTAATCAACTATGGATCTTGAATAAGTATTTGGGTATTAATGCTTGAGATGAGCTCTGTAAAAATTTTATGATATAATTTTTTTTTTTTTTTTTTTTGGCGGATTTTTCAGCCGCGGGCTCGAAACCAAAAATAAATCAAAATCAATTTACTACTATAGAGAATTCTTTAATAAGTATTTCATCAGATGAATTTAGAGTACAAATGATGCTATTGAGGAGCATAAGAAGTCAGATTAGAATATCAAGATGCATACGGTGGCAAAGCACCATTTCTTCCGTGGGAAAACCATTCAGAACAGCCCAAGATATCACACATTATTTATCCAACCCAACATGGAGTATTAATGAGTTATTGTCACAATCTTCTTCTAGTTTAAAGAGAGCTGATTCGATTGACCATAGTACGGTAGAAAAGTTGTTGAAACTTTCAGGATTGGAAGCACCAAGGGAGCAATATGACTCACTGGTGGAGGAACTCAGGGCACAAGTTGTGTTTCTTGATCATTTACACTCGATACCTGATTCAGAAGTTGTCCAGACTGCTAAAAAAGTTGATGGTGAGAGACTATCATTGAATGATTTGGAAAAATTGGTTAGTGAACAAAGTCCCTGTGTGGAGAAAGGTGAGGTTGGTTGTTGGGACCCGGTGTCTTTAGCCTCGGAGTCGCTTAATGATCAGTATATAGTCAAGGAAGGGTTGATAAAGAAATAGACAGCCTATGTACATGTTATTCTATTCTGTATATAAATATCTATCAAAATCTAAAGGACCTCATTCTTCTTTCACGCTCCCTTTGCACTTTTGCAGAGATATACCAACCATAAAGCACACCAACAATGGTCCCACCCAAATGAGCCGCATAGTCAAACTGGCCCCATTTCAATATACACCCTGCAAGATTCCACACTGTAGCTCCCAACAATGCCATCGAGGCACCACCAGGGATCGGGAACACAAACAGCATGATTTTAGCATTAGGCACCAGTGTTGCAAATGTTCCAAAAACGGCAAATAATGCACCGGAGGCACCTAGACTTGGTGCAGTGATGGGGATCTTGAATATGATAGGATACACAATGGAAGCCATTGAACTGAGGACTGCACTGTTCAGGTAAAGCATTGTGAAATTCGATGCACCAATCATTGATGCTAATGAAGTCCCAAACGAATATAGGGCCAACATGTTCATCAACAAGTGCCAACCTTCCTGATGTGAGAAAGCACTACCGATAATAGACCATTTACTATACAAGTGGTTCTTTTCCAATAGGGCATAGCGTGATAATATCTTGAAATTGCGAGGGATTTGCCAAAGGGCCCAGACCGCGACGTTTAGTGCAATGAGGCCATATACCAAGTGGTGAGGATGGCGTTGGAAGTGCGATAGTGGAGTATAGGTGAATAAGTATGGTGTGATGAGAGTAGTGGTGCCGATGAATAAGAGAGAGAAGATGCTGGCTTTCTTGAGGGTTGAGTAGTTGTTTTGGTAATTGTAATTGGAGATTTTGATGAAGGAGAGTTTCCCCGAGGAGGAGAAGTTCTTGAGATGGATCTTGGTGATTGGAGCGTGTTTGGTGATGTTTGTTGTTGTAGTTGGACGGATCTTGGGGAAGAGTGATGATTTGAGTGTTGATGATATAGGTATAGGTCTTGCTGATAGTTTAGAGAATTGTTGGAATAGGATTGTTGATATCTTTATTGGTTTTGCCAGTCTTGGAGTGTTTCCCAAGAAGAAGTGTTTCCCATACAGGGATACGAATCGTGTGCTCATCTTGCCTTGTTGGTGATGTATCAATTATTGGATTACTATCTGGTTATTATGGAAGTAAATATTAAGCTATAGTGAATTGCTTGATTAGTAATAAAATATATCACGTGAATGTCACGTGTTTGTTGTTAGCGCAATCACGTGATGAAATTCCATAGTAAATAAATAATAATAATCTCATAGGGGAATTAGCTGATTAGCTGTTACAAATGTGGAACAAATATTGAACAAATAATAAAGGAATCAGTTCCAAGTCTAGAACGAGTGGTGATCAAAGATCAGCATGTAGTCTCATAGTCTTTATAGTCTTGTATCCTTCTAGAAGCGATCACCATACGATTCCATGCCAATTAATTAATCCCCCGTGCTTCACTCGTATGTCAAAAGCAGCTGATAAGACAATTAAAACGCCTGTGTCTATATTGTAAACGTGGGGATAGCACCATATTACTATTAACCAATGCTTTAATGGACTCCACGAGGGTCCAATTACCAACAGTTTGAGTCTTGTACAGGGTCTATGGATTAAGTAGGGAAGCTAGTGCCGTTGGGTGGAGAATACTTAACAATATATAATAGTGATGATATTGATGATCTTTGTGCCGTCTACTTAACCCCAACATAATACAGTTACTACCAGTTGCTACCGGCTATTTGAGCCTGATTCTCACAGTGTAGCCGATGTACTATCTTGCTAATTGCCATAAAGAGCAACTGACTAGTAAGCAACTCATCGGATAGTAACCGTACCAAGCTTTCCATCAAACGGTGGACCATACTATATATACCCTTGTTTCCCCACAAATTGGAGATACACCCGTTATTTGCTAAATTACTATGTACTGTTCAATGTCCTTTAGTTGACAATAGCCATTAATACGATTATCTTTAGTACGATCATCATTATTACCATCATTATCAATATCATTAGCTGGAAGATCATTAAGCAATTTACTCCTGCTGATCCTAGTCCCATAAATCAGCTGAGATAGTCCCAAGTCCACCGCCCACGCCCCTCAGTCCCGGGACTATAATTTCTGTGCCTGAGAAAAAAAAACAAAAAAAACGAATTTTTGAAGTTGAAAACAGTTTGAAAAGGAAGCAAAAGAGTTAAAACCAAAGGGAATTCCTTGACATTTCAGACAATAAACCACACATTGTTACCATAGTTAGAGGTGCCAAATTAACCCAATAACCACTTGTTACCGTGAAAAGAAGAACCAGAAACTAGTCCAAGTCAAGGAAATATCAGACCAAGGAGTCCTCCGATAGCTAATAATCCAAGGATCAAAACAATAGTGTGCTATACCAGAGAAACCCAGCTCTATACTCAACCATAAAACTCGCTAGAAATCCACAACCAGTTCGCTGTGATTTCTATGGAAAGTCCCTGAGATAGGCCTATCACTTGCTTTAAACTCACTTCACGCCCTATCATTGGTTATCTCGGGCCGTCATCACCTGGTATACCACAACTTATAACTTTAACAAAGGAAAGAACCTATATGTCACTGGACGTGCTCAAGACTGATACAATGACTACCACAATGGCTCCTCCACAGCCACAACCGCATCCGCCAGCTACCACCACAAGCTCAAGCAGCAATAATAACGAGCAAAAGGACGCTGAGGCACACTGTGTATGTGAATATCCACAAGTGCCTGTGCCTAAAAAACTACAAGAACCATTACCAAAACAGACTATCGCGAGACAGGACTCAAAGTCCTCAAAGAAGTCATTCCTATCATTTGGCAAAAAATCATCAGACAAGCCAGAGAAGAAATCCCTGGGGAAAGCACTGGGTGATGTCTTCCACCACGGCTCAAGATCAAGATCATCCACTATCCACAAGTCAGAGACTCATAAATCTTCATCTTCAACCCATTTACCAGACCCACAACCACCAAGACGATCATTCACCAGTCAACACCACCCACAAAATACAAACCCTTTCATCACACAATCCCACTCGTCAACAAACTTGCAAGAACAACGCAAACACAGTGGTGGTAATTCAGCCGTGGCCTCTTCAATTTTGGGAACAGGTGCTGATATCGCTGCGCCTAGGAATAGATCCTCCTCGAATGCCAATAATCCAATTTCTCCAATTACGGGCAGTACGGGACTACCACCGGCCATTGGCTCATTATCTAGAGCTTCATCGTTTAATAACCACAATCACCCAAAATTGCAATACAATCCTTATGGTGTCAACACACCACGCATCCCATCAACTTATTCAAACCATTCCACCACGGTATCATCTGGTGGCGCCTCCACTGAAGGTGGTGATGAACAGAAATTATTACCACTGCCTATCCTTGACCCAAACGATTTCCTCCCTGACGACTTGAAGGAAAACTGCTGTAGTTTGAATGAGGACTATATCATCCCTGAGCGTGGGACGAAAAAATTGGGAGATGGTGCCTCGTCACAAGTGTTTGCCGTGAATGATAAGCATACTAATAAAGTGTACGCTTTCAAGAAATTTTGTCTCTTGCATAAAGAAACTCCCGAGGAGTTTTACAAAAGAGCTGCTAAAGAATTTGTCATCGCCAAGAGACTAAGTTCGAATAAACATATCGTACACACGTATCATGTCCTACGTTGTCAAACCACGGTGAATGTCACCCGTGGTTGGGGGTTTGTCTTGGAGTACTGTAAAGGTGGTGATTTGTTTTCGTTGATTGCTCGTACAGGTTGGAAACAACATCCAATGGCTGAAAAATACTGTATTTTCAAACAAGTGGCTCAAGCGGTGAAATTTATGCATTCTCAGGGGATTGTGCATCGTGATTTGAAACCGGAAAATGTGTTGATCCATGAAGATGGGTGTGTGAAATTGACGGATTTCGGTGTGGCCGAATACGGGTTGGAGAATCCTGATGATTTGGGTTCAAGTCCTAAATTGTTGACTAGTTTTGTCGGGTCTCCACCATACGTTTCACCAGAAGTTATGAACCTCAAGAGTTCCTCCACAACAAATGGGTCCACTGTGCCATATGACCCGTTCAAATTGGATCTATGGGCACTTGGGATGATTTTATTCTGTATTGCATACCAAGGAACACCTTTTAGAAGTGCATATGGGACAGATGGTCAATATAGAGAATACTTGACGAGTTATCAAACTTATTGTAACTCCAATCCACAGTTTAGAATGGGGGATAAGAACCATGGCCCAGGACCTGAGTTTAGGTATGCTAAAGAATTCCACTCTTCAGGAGCAGCAAGAGTCGCATGGAGACTTTGTGACCCTTCGGCAAAGACGAGGTATACTATTGATGGCGTATTGCAGGATCCTTGGTTCCAATCCATTGAAACATGTGTTTCAGAAGATGGAGAAGATGCGAGCGTCGTGTCCTCGCCTCCATTGGAGAGTCAGTTTATTGGGTCCACTTCGAGAATTGGGTCGTTTGATTCACAAGCATCGAAATCAATGTTGGATTTCCAATCTCCAGCAGCACATGAACGCAAGTCTTCATACCACCAGGCTGCTGCTCCAACTTCATCGAAATCATCACCAATTGTGAAACCGAAATCAATGTTGGATATCGCGGAGCATTTACCACAACAAGAGCTGTTACCACCTTTGGAAGAGGTTGACCAAGAGGAAGTGTCGACTCCAGCTGGAACAGCAACAATTCAAGGTCAAGGACAACCACCTCATACTCCATTATCACTCTCAGAAGATGCATCGAGTGAATTGAAACCTATCCAGGAGGATTTACCACCTTTGGAAACATCGAATTTAACACCATCACCACCACCACAAGCACCACAGGCTCAACAACAGCAAACCTCTGGTGAAGTGTTTTATGACCCGAGTCAGGAAAACTCACCAAAGACTTCACCAACCTCCACCACAGCACCAGTTGTCTCGTCTGCACCACCATCGGCTCCACCACCAGCAGTACAACAACAACACTCCTCCTCGAGTCTCTTCAACGATAAGCCAATCGCGCCTATAAACAGAGCCAGTTCTTTCTCCAGTTTGGCTTCGAACAGATCAATAAGATCCACGACGAGTATTACTTCGAAAAAGAAGAAGCATCACCATTTGGATGTTTCGAATGTGCAGAACCACAGTGGGCCGATGAAGCGATGATTACATCTTTTCTAACTCTTAATTTATTATTACGTATACAGTGCTATATTCCTAATTGTCAAAATCGTTCGTTTTTTAATACAAATTTTTAATATTTTAATTGGTTTTAATTGTAATTAATTGTGAGTTTATGTGGGATTTAGAATAATTTGTAGAACCAATTCGCGAAGATGACGTAACCCGGTGTTGATTTACTATATACGGTGAAAAATTAAAGCTGAGAAGAGCTGCTGGAAAGATTTGGCATTTGTGAGTGGAGATCTGAAGACAAGGTCAGTTGGTGATTGGATTAATTGTTATAGAGCTGCGGGTGGCTCATATTTGGACTGGAATACAAGGAATAGATACCCATGCTGAAAACCGGTGTCGTGAGGACGCTGTGTCCGTTGATACGGCTTCGAATGATGGCTTCAGTGGAAAGAATGACAAGATCGTCCGCTATGAAGGGAGTTAGCATAAGACAGTTCCAATCCAGACGTCAGCTAGATAATGATAAAGAGAAGAAAACTTCTGTGGTCAGTTCTCGGAATGGCAAAGGCGTCAGTGCAGAGATCAAGAGAAGAAACACCCATTATGAGATTGATCAAATATTGAAAAGAATCGAAGCCGAGCAAGGTGGTGAGGTTGATTTCGACGAATTGATAACGAAACTATCAAATGTCTATATACCCAGTGACTACTCTGTGTTTTCCAAAATGAATGAGCATGGAACCTTGAAACAGCTCATACCCATATTAATGTCGCATTACGAAGCTTGGTCATATACCAGAAAATTCATCATATCAGAACTGACAAAACTATCATACAAGGACTTGCCATTGGCTCAAAAATGTCTGGTAGACCTGTATCTCTGGGCACCAAAAAATTACAGATACCTTTGGTTCGTATCAAATACAAAAGGGAATAGAAAAATGAGGACATATGTGAAAGAGGATAAACAAAACACAATAACAACATTGGTGAACTTGGCATTGAAAAATGGATTAGTATCATCCGCAGCATCTGCATTAATTCAGCATCCACTTTTGATGAAAGATGAGACGGCACTACAGCATGAAGTCCTAGCAGCATTAGCATTATCAAACCCAACACAGGATATAAACAACTTGAAACAGATTCTCAAGTTCCAATCCGTTTTCGCATTGAACTTGACAGAGTTTGAAGCTCAACAGATTAAGAAAAAGGCAGAACGACCAATCATTATACCCTTTGTGCGTAAATTGGTCATGGATATGATATCTCAGCATACTGCTGAAAAGACAAGACAATATCGTGAAACGATGTATTCCATGATCTTCCAAGACGCCGCTGTGAATAATCCAAATGGGTGTGCTACGCATTGGAACAGAATTAAAAACTTTCATACGGATCTATCTCAACATGACCCCGAGGTGTTGGCCACTTTGATTAAAATTTTCCACAGAAATCACAAGTTTAAATCATTAGCACATGAACTCGTGTCAGAGATACCCATCGGGTTATATTCACACCCTGCCCTAGTGGAACCATTGTTGGATTATGCCATTGATACGGGAAAGGCCCAATTGGCAAATAAGATCTGTGCAGAGATTAAACCACCAGTGTCAAGACAACTTTTATCGAAATTGTTCAAACTACATATCATGTTCAATGATGTCGAAGGGAGTGAAAGAATCTTGACAGTGATGAATCAAACGAACCAACCTTTGGAAAAACAGGATTACGAAATCATTGTGCGTCAACTATTATCGAAAGATGAATTCGATAATGCCCTGGCAATCACTAGAAAGATCCCAACGAAAGATGCTGAACTTTCATATTTGGCATTGCTCAATCACATTGTTGATGAGTCTTTCAAGACTGGTGATTTAGCCACTAGTGACGTCAAACTAGTTGCAATGGAAACAATTTTATACACTGCAAGAAGAAACATGGCCTCTACTTTTTTTTGGGAAAGAGTCACTAGTATCTATTTCAAATATCTCTGTGGCTCTCAAAATCTTGAGAAATTGACAGCGGCACAACAGATTTACATAAATTCCACCAGAGATTATTTGGCAAAAGCATACGCGGAGAGTGATCAATCTAATTCTAAAATCGAGATACCAGGTTTTGATACGATGAACCCATTCGCTAGTGATGCCAACGAAGGTCAACACATGTTTTTCACAATATCTCATAGGTCCAAAGCGGTTATATTGAAGTCAATCGCAGATGGTGCTATCCAATTACAAAATGGTAAGATATTGAATTTTGCACTGGCAGAATTGATCAAGATAGGTTTCACTGAGAAGGATGTTATTGATGATTTTTCAAGAAAATGTTATAATAAGATTGCCAAGTTGCGGTTGAAAGATCTTGAGAAGAAGAAAAGAAAGGGGAAAGCCATTAGGCAACAATTGAAGTTTTTGCAAAACAGACAAATCTTTAGAAAGACGCGATGAATTGTTCAATTAAGCATAGATATGTGTACATACTTGTAAATATAGAGGACCACGAATAAAACTCAGCATTTTCAGCATTTTATAAGAATATGTACACGCTTTGTAGAAGATCGACTACATCTCATATCTATACGACCTTTCAATAAATATTTAATTCTGGTAGATCACTCCTGTAACTCATTTTGGTGGTGGTAATAACAACATATCCTTCTTTGGTGGTAATGCATTGTTAAACTCCCTAACAGTGATTGAACAATCAACTTCTCTACACAATTGTTTCTTCTTATGCTGTGGCACGTTTTGTAAGAATGTTAAACCAGAGGATTTTTCAAGGGCTTCCACTGGAACTTCAAATGATTTCAATGGTGTACTGTTTGGGATAACATCGTTTGGTAACACAAAAGCAGAGATTGAAAGCGAATCGTCACCTGGGTTTCTATTGGGGTTTTCAGCAACGATCAACTTGAAAAAATGTGTTGGCACAGCGATGTTTGGTGGGTTACCAATGACCTCATAAGAGACTCTCCATTTACCATCGGCATCTCTCTTAGGCAAATATAGTGGACCAGTGACGATACGAACACTGTTGTAGTTCTTGGTTAAATCACGACAGAAAAATTCCAAATGGGCCCAGTAATCTCTGTTAAACCCTTCACCGACTTGTGGTGAGATGTTTGTCAAGTAGAAAGTTTCATCCATGGCTTGTTGGCTGAATTTAGCATTGGCAGCTGGTGCTTGATGACCTCTATCATACCCACTTCTGAAATAATCTCTCAATTGAGCTTTAAAAGTAGCTGGAATCTTTTCATCTTCCTTGAACACGGAATTTTTACGATCAACTTTACCACCACTGGATTTAATAGATTCTGGTGTTATATGTTCCAAAACCCAATATGGATTACGTTTTTGTCTATCGTAACAACTAACAAATTCTTGTCTCGTTTGTAAGTCATGAATAGGACCTGGGAACCCATACTTAAAGAAATCAGCTGGATGAACAGGTAATGGGCCCGTGACGATACCATCTGGAGCACCTTTAGAAGCTGGAACTCCACCATATGCGTTTGGAGATGATGAGCCTGCTGGAGATTCAACGGCTGGAGATGATTTCCCCCAGAAGAAGTTGGCGATAGCAGCTGTAGTACCGGCACCGAGAAGACCTGAAGCAATGTATTTACTCATAGTGATGGCAGCTTGAGTGTGTTTGGAGGTCTGCTTTGAAGTTTCTGGAGAGTAAGATCAAGATCTTTGTACACGCTTAAATATTTTTTTTTTTTTGCCCGTCCAAATCTCCGGATTTCTTTTTGGCGTATCCGAAATTTTGATTCTACAACGAGAATGTGAAATTCTATATAACGTTGATAAATTGTCTAAACATCATGCTCCAAATGTCTTTAGTTGGATTTGTTCGTGTTCTTCATTTGCCTGTTCAGTGATTGTGCCACCCAATTTGACTAGTTGTTCCGTTTCTCTGCGTTGATCTGGCGTGAGTATTTGAGTAACAACGGTCTTGAAAACTGGAGAGTTTAATTGGACCAGCGACATGATCTTTTTATGGGCGTAGGGCTTGTAATCTGAAGATTTACCAGTTATTGATATTATCAATGACAACAATATGGTGTATAATGGGATCAGCTTGTCATCAGAACCAGCATTTTTGACAGTCAAGGATAAAAGTTCAATGCTCACTCTTGGATCCGAGACTCTATCTTGCACAATATTTTCAATCATTATCGGAATGAGCTTCTTCGAAATAGCAGCATTCAACCTCGAAGGTTTTGAAAATACTGATTTGATTGATTGTGTAGAAATGGCGATGGTAGTTTCATCGATTAACCCATTAGCTAAAGTCTTCGCAAAAAATTCAACGTCGTCTTTATTCAATCTCAAGATTTCATTTGATGTGTTGAGCAAGACACCCATTGTTAACAAGATGTTGATATCGGATGAGAGATCATGTGTCATCTTCAAGTCTGTTTTGATTGTTTGGTAAAAATTGTTCACTGTAACGATATCGTTCATATCAACTAGCTCCTGAAGTAAAGACTTGAGAATCGGCAACACTGCAGGAATGACTTGATTCTTTAACACCACCTTTTCATCTTCTTGATAAACAGAAACAACCAGGCTCAACAAACTCGAATACAAATCGACTTTGATCATTGGTGGGAACCTTGAAAGCATCTTGTTAATGATATTGAAAGATTTCTTCAATAGTTGTTGTTCCTCTGAAGTTAGCTCATCTCCTTGAACAGTTGGCCTCTTTTCATCGTGTTCCAAGTATGGGACCAAACGTAATATACTTTGCACACTGACTCTAACCAGTTCAAATAGTTTATCCACGTGTTGTTCTAATTGCTCTGTTGTGAAATTGGTATCGAAAAAGTTTAAGAAGATCTTCGATGTGATACTCAACACTTCATTCTGTTCAGCAATTGAACCTGTTAATATCAATCTCTCGAAAACTTCAAGACTTTCACCGAAGATATCATCATGTAAAATAAGTTCAACCAGCTTTTTATAACTCAAAACTTTCGAGAGTGCAGCCAATGTCTTAATCTTGTTCTTATCATTGCCCACCATCGAATGGATGGCCTGAGCATAAAGCATGTAGAAGAACCCGAATGCATCCTTGTTCAAAAGTTCATCAACTTTACCTTCTTCCTTTTCAATGATGCACCCAATAACATCAACAAAATTGAGCCAACACTGTTCGTAAAGTTCAACATCACCATCAAGGTGTGACCCTTGACTGCTTTGTTCAATTATAGCAAATTCTTTCAATGTAGCAACCCATAATGGTAACAACAAATCCAAATTTTCCTCCACTAGTGTGTTTAATTCTTCATCTTCATTCGAAGTGGCCAAGATTTTCAATTCGGCCCATGCATTTAACACAGACAGTTTAACACGTCTTTGACCCCTGACACTTGTTATATGAACTTCTTGTAATTTGAAATCATCTGGATCATGTAAATCTTCCAAGGATTCTGTCAAGACTTTTAAAATTCTTCCCAGCCTATTAACTTTCACAATCTTGGATCCAATGAAATTTGCCACAACAGAAATAGCCTTACTAGCAATGATCGGCGTGCTATCATATTGGAAAGCTGGGATCAATGCAGATGTGATTTGAGCTTGACGTTGCTCTAAAAGAGACATTGTCGGGTATATTGGATCCTTGGCACTGGCATATGTGTTTATAATATCACCTAAAAGCTCGATACCTAGGTATCTCAATTCTGGAATTGTAGATGTGGAGCAACTGAATGAGATTTTAATCAAATCCGAGACTTTAGATGCCAATTGACCATATAACTTGGAATCACGTTGAGTATATGCTAATAGTCTCTTGATATTTTGTAGTAGAATCAATTTGAATTCCCAATTGACAGACTCGCTATTCTTGCTATCATCTTCTTCACCTTCAGTCTTCTTAGCAATGGATTGGGCCTCTTCGTCGTTAACATCAACTTCAACCTTCTTGTGGACGTATTTGGTTAACACTTCCTTATACTTATTGAACAGTACTTGGTATAGAGTTCTTTTGGAGATATTGAACAAGTCATGAAGTCTTGTGAACCAATTAATGTCATAAGTGGAGTCTAGCCACTCAGTAATCAATTTTTGAACCAATAAAGACTCTGGGTATGATTCCAATACAACCCAGATCAAGTATTCGATTTGGGAGAGGAATTGCTTGTCTTCACTAGTCTTGACGATTTGGTATAGTAAGTCAAGTGAGACATTTCTGACCTTAAAGGACGATGTGACTGGGAAAATTTCACTTCTCTCACCGAAAATTGGTAATGTTAAGGAGGTACCAATGACGTTCCAGAAATTGTTTGAAAGGTTGAACACAATCACAGAAATCAATCTCTTGGAATCGATAGACTCGACATCATAGATAATCAACTCTTGGATCAATTTCAAAGCTTCCGCATTAATCACCTCATCGTTGTATAAGAAGAGGAAACCATGTACCAAGTTTTGCAAGATCTGCTTTGCTGAGCTATCTAGGTCTTTCACCGCAGGACCAAGGTTCGTAACAACATGCCTCAATAACTTGACCAAGATTCTATTAGAATCGATACCAACATTCAAATTTGACATCGCCACAGACTCGTTATATGCACCGTAATTGTCATCTAAGAAGAACATTTCCAACAAGTATACAATATCCTGTGCATTAGTGATATTCATAGCGACATGTCTATCGATGATGGTGGCTAGTGCGTCCAAAGTCCATGAGTGTACCGTTGGATGTGGGTCTGATGAAAGTTTGATCAAGATTTCGAAGATTTGGTTGAAATGCGAGCTATTGTAACGATAAATGGCCGCTAAGATTAATGAACTGAAAGCTCTTGAGTTTGATTCTTTTTCATCCACAATTTTCTTGATAAAGATTGGGATTTGCTCAGATAGGGAGCTTCTAGCAATGACTATACCGATGGAATCTGAATTGATGTTCAATAACGAAGAGGATAAGCTTGATTCGTTGTATAGCGTTCTCAGCACTTCTAGAACCGAATTCCCGACACTTTGATCAAATGTCACATTGGCAGCTTGCCCTGTGGCTAGCGCACCGTGTAATGCGATTGAAGCATTGATCGAGACTGCTAGTTTCGTTGACTCATTAATGTGTTTCGAAAGGACGTATGATCTCAAATTTTCAATTAATGACAGTTGGACTTTTGTACTCAAAAATGGGAAGTTCATGGAGAATAATTCTATAGACAAGTCCACTATAGAAGTGGCACTTGGCACTGGATTCCTTTTGTAAAGGGAATAGCGACAATCACCATTATAGATCAAGTTCAACGGATCATTAATCAATGAAGTTGCAATTGGTTGTAATGTTTGTAATTCTAATTCATCGATCCAAGTCGAAGGTGTTAACCAACTTTTAACCTGGTTTGGTTCAATGGACCCCTGCGGCATTGGTATAGTATCAATGGAGTAATCCGTTGTTTGAGGGAAATTTAGACGACCCCTTGCATACTTAACGGCCAATTCATCAATTTGCACACCGTAAAATTTACTAGTGATTCCATTACTGAACCCATCATCAATTTGCCAAATGTCCACCGGTTTGGAATTCTTGGATGAGGATTTCGAATCTGCTTGTTCGTAATTTGGCAAGTTGGCGAAATTCTTGATTGATTGGATCAAGATGGAACTGTTTAAATCTGTTTGGATGATTGGACATAGTTTCAAATGCAATTCCAAGATTCTCTTGTCAATGATTAATAACAATGCTGTGACTTCTTTGGATAGCGATGGGATTGTCTTGAGAATTGTTCTTCTCTTGTTTAGGAAAGTGGAAAACTGATTTGCCAATGATTTAGAAATTTCAACTTTATCCACAAAATTTAACAATGCAGTTAAAGTATGATTTTCAACCTCCAAGATTTTTAACAACTCATCAATAGATGTTGCGTTTGGTGTCAATTGGGGTAAATTATCCCAAATAATGATAAATTCAGTTTTTTTCGATTCCAAAAATTCAATATCTGGATAATTGAACAACCCTGTAATCACTGTCCAACTTGTTAACAATGTGTAATAGTTGATTGACTCTTTGATATCTTTTGTTGTTCTTAAGTTCGATGTAACCAAGTCCCAGATATTGATTATCAACTCAAATGGGACATATTCCTTATCGGCCAACTCGAATAGGTTCGCCAAAATGAATGCTAACCCATGGCTTTTCACATAGTTTAATCTCTTCTCAGAGGATTGTTTGAAATTGTTTGCCAATTCATTGAAAGATGTTTCCAAAAGTTCATTAATCAAATGTGGAAATTTCTTTGCCAGTGATTTCAACACTGTTATAGAATAGATCCTGAGTTCATAGTTTTCAGATGTACATAGCTGCATCAATGTTATTTGATAAACTTCCAAATCAGTCTCAGATAAGGTTGAGATCTTTCCCAGTATCAAATTGATGATGTTCAAGAGCTGAATCAATTTGAAAGATGAGCTCTGTTTCCCCTCAGTTGTCATTGATGTCAAATGGGTTTTGAACAACTTGTCCAAGATTAGTCTTTGACTTGATTCACCAGTGAATTGCAATAATGATTGACAAATTGTTTCTATATGTGATGAGATCCTGGCCAGATTGTTTCTAGAGGAGGATTGGACCCGTTCATGATCAAAGATGGATAGTAGCGATACCAAAATATCTTCAAATCTGTTTAAAGTGAAATCGTAATCCGATGCAGAGCACAGGTTGAAATAATGGATGATGGATTCCACAACTCCAATTTTGGCATAGACACAGCCTTCAATGTATAGCTCAGTATAAATTTTGGAAGCATGTTTCAACTGGAACTCGGAGGTTTTAATTGATTCCGCTAGTGCTTTGGCAGTTTCCACTCTAATTGTTTTCTCATGTGACGCTAGCCCTGTCAATATGATTGAATTATTCGTGGTTTGGTATAATGTATAGTCTTGCTTCTTAGCTGATGAGATGGATCCCCAGCAATCAAACAAATTGGCTAGCAATTGAGTTGACCCTTCGGTGGAGTCGGCAAAAGCATTTTTCAACAATTTGTTGAATTTTGTATGTGATGATTCATCCAATTCTGCTATACCACCATTTCTCCATATAGTTGATAGTAATTTGGATAAGTTTAATGCGTAATTGGAGATCACTGTCTTGGATTCTTGGGTTTTCCGGATATATCTTATAATGGTTGTGTTCAAGAGTGCAACGAATGATAAGAGTTCATGACCGAATGATTCGTAAATGAAAGAGAGAATAACACAACTTAGGTGTTTCAAGCTGGTGTAATGAGACTTCTTTTTTGATACATCTGCAAACAGTGTGACAAATTTGTTGGTAGTGTCAAACAATTTTTGCTTATTGAAAGATAGGATAGTAGCATAGTTTTTACCAATAATGAGCTTCAATGGCTGAGACAGCAATTCCAACTTTTGCTTATTTCTATCATCTTGCAAGTAGTCTATCTGTGAATTTAATTGTTCTAGGATATAGGCCTGTGCTGTATGGTCTATTGTGGTAGAGGTGATGAACTTGTATAGGTTGATGTGATAAGTGAATAGCGATCTAGCGACCTGGCCCTTTTCGATCGCCAGTATGAGGTCCTCTGTTTTCAGCTGGTCCATCCTTGCCGCCCTGTGTACTTATTCTTCTTCTGCTTCGTCTGATGGGCGCTGTTCTCCTTATATAAACAGTCGGTTTCCTCACTGTTTTGATTCCATTTCGTTTATTGTTTTGTTGTTAGCCGCTGTGGACTTTTGAGAATCTCTGATTATGTAATGTTGATAGTAATGATTATGTAATATACATAGACTCATTCGATTCTGGGAGGAGTCATTATTTATTGACATTTAAATCATACGGAGTTACTCAGTATGACTAGCTGATGATTGAGTTAGAAGTAGGTTGGAAGTATAGCTAACAGCTATAATGATGTAATGCTACTAGAAGATATAGTGTGATGTGTAGCTCAGTTGTCTTCTTGTTGACCTCTCTTGTCCACCTTAGATAGATGAACTGCCACATGGAATAATGTCTATTCTTATATACTTAATGAACTCCAACAGGATTGACATGATATTCACTTCTCATAGATGATCATCATAATATTCTCATGGTAATATACTCACGTAAGATGATCGTTTCATATGGTAGATTATCTATTTCCAACTTCATTCCCATTCTCCTAGAAGTGAATACCAACCTATATTGTTAGTATCACTTACCTGAGTTCATTGGATCAATATATTCCTTCTTCACATAGACATATACCTCCATCCTAAATTGTTAGTATTACCTACCTGTAATAGTATATCGAATCACATGGATTCCTTGATCACATTTCACACACACATCTTATCAGATGTTTCACACTTTTGAGGAAACTTCACAAAAACCTCAACACTAAAAATAATCATCAGATCATGAGGAAAATTCCAAAAACCTCATAAACATTCAATCCTAATTCTAGGATGAATCTGATCAAAAACCTATCTATAATAGGACAAAAAACATCAGTTGTATCTTGTTAGGAAAAACTCAACTTTGAGTATAAAAAACCTAACTGTCTACTAAATCCGTTGAGGGAGATAGTGACATATTCTAGCCATCTTTCAGACTAATAATCCAGCCATCTTTCGAAATGATCAAACTGTACTGGTTGTTCACTCAAACCAATTAATATCCCAGCCTTCTTTCATAATGATCAAACTGTACTGGTTGTTCGTTCAAACCACTAGATATCCCAGCCTTCTTTCATAATTTATAATGATCAGACTGTACTGGTTGTTCATTCAAACCACTAGATATCCCAGCTTTCTTTCATAATGATCAGACTGTACTGGTTGTTCACTCAAACCAATTAATATCCCAGCCTTCTTTCATAATGATCAAACTGTACTGGTTGTTCGTTCAAACCACTAGATATCCCAGCCTTCTTTCATAATTCATAATGATCAGACTGTACTGGTTGTTCATTCAAACCACTAGATATCCCAGCTTTCTTTCATAATGATCAGACTGTACTGGTTGTTCGTTCAAACCACTAGATATTTCAGACCAACTGTCAAATGCTTGACCAATTGTCTATTGAGCTCAATTACTCAACCTATTCATTCAAGTCACAGTTC
The DNA here is from genome assembly GCA_030674255.1 of Hansenula queroliae. NCBI lineage: Eukaryota > Fungi > Ascomycota > Saccharomycetes > Phaffomycetales > Wickerhamomycetaceae > Hansenula > Hansenula queroliae. Next base: position 87,457 of record JAJLXP010000012.1, on the reverse strand, counting down.
TCAAGATAGTCACTGGTCAATCACATGATCAATTCTTACTTCACTTCACTGATCATTCATACCAATACATTTGCAACCCGTTCCTCAAGAATTTATCATCAAGTCATAAACCTCACTCAGTCATATATATCATAAAACTTTGCTCTTGGTTAATTTGGCAATTCTCTTTAGGTTACATGCATGGGAATTATTCTTGATCAATTCTCTCATTATCTGGAAATTCATATGATCATATCATTGCTTTCCTTTTCTCTCTAGAATTGATCACAAATGTAACTTGAAATGACTTCTATCCTGATCACATAATGTGAAAGTCCGAATAATGTATTCCTTGATACTATTCATAGACAGCAGCTCGTTTTTATAATCCTCATGCGGTTATGCATTCTTACGCTGCAAATCTTCAACACTGTCACAACAATAATTTTCAAACATTCATGACCAATGGAACCATTATTCTTTAATCACTGAATCAATTCACTTGAAGAACTCATGATACGGAGCTCGATTAATTGAATGGTCCAGTATACGCACTTGCACTGGTTAAGACTTTAACACAACACTTTAACCCTATCTTACTGGTTCAACAATGAGAATAATAAGAATGAGCATATTCCTTCAATTCAATCTCTTCCACAGTAAGTATGGTGCAACATGAGCATATTCTTTTAGCACCAAGTGTCTTTAACTTCATGTGCTTTAACTTCAAGGTCTTCAACTTCAAGGTTTTCAACAATATAATTTTGTTTTCATCACCTTCATAGTATGTTTGTGCTTGACCTTTTACTCTGGTCATCATGATGTCTTTGTGTCGTATTCATCAAACACACTCTCTTAAGCCATTATCTTCGATGCTCTAAATCACCGATTAAAAGCAAGTGGATATTTAGACTTAAGCTCTTTTTGTATAATGAAACAAACAAGCAGGAACTTCTTCAGACAAGCAGTAATTTCTTTGCACACTTCATAGTAGCATTTTCTCCAACTGTTTTCTAAAGATGAGGCGCTACCAAGTTAGAAGTAGGTTGGAAGTATAGCTAACAGCTATAATGATGTAATGCTACTAGAAGATATAGTGTGATGTGTAGCTCAGTTGTCTTCTTGTTGACCTCTCTTGTCCACCTTAGATAGATGAACTGCCACATGGAATAATGTCTATTCTTATATACTTAATGAACTCCAACAGGATTGACATGATATTCACTTCTCATAGATGATCATCATAATATTCTCATGGTAATATACTCACGTAAGATGATCGTTTCATATGGTAGATTATCTATTTCCAACTGATTGTATGGATGACATCCTTTTAAACACAACGTAATAGATATCTGGCTTTCTGTTCAACCCACCAGATGAGCGGCGAGGACTCCAGATCTGGGAAGCTACCAGACTCCTCACTGGCCTATCAACGATTCATCCACGGCTGAGCTCAACCATGGAATACTGATACTATCACCAATATATCACTAGTATATATATATATATATATATATATAGCCAACATGACTACAACGATGATTCACGCAGTAAAACGGCTCCAACCACGGTTACCAAATACGTTTAATCACCACTTAATTAACGAGTCTCAATTACCAAACGTAGTCAAACGTCGTACTCTGATAACAATTTTTAGTGCTAATCTCGCTGTCCGTTTTGGGCTCCAAAGCGCATCGCGCACAGACGTTCTCGATATCACTTTCTGTTAACTGAACAAAACAGTGGAGAACCACTACAAAGCTCAAACTAATATATAAAGACATAACAATCCCCATTGTAATCCTATCCAATTCAATTTCAACCATGAGCCAACAATCCACAATGACAACATCCACTGAAAGACAATCCACCAAACCAAGAGTCCTCATCCTCAAGACAGAAAGATCTGAACTAGCGGATCACATCCCAGAATACCAGAGATTCACCGAGCTATTCGAAATCGTCATCTATCAAGTCTCCACCGCCGAGGCATTGACACACCAATTCCAAACAGAACTCGTTGATTTTGATGGTCTTTGGGTCACAGGCCCTTCATTCTACGTGTTGGGCGGTATGGCACAATTCATTGACCTATTACCAAAAAATTTAAAAGTCCTTGTGTTCCCATGGGTTGGTTATTTTGAAGATGACGCTAGAAGATTGAAAGAAAAGGGTATAATCTTTTGTAATGTTGGGAACGTCTCTGCTAATGATGTTGCCGACTCTGCACTACACTTGACTTTATCCGCATACAGGTTTACCTCTTTTTACGAGCATCAACTACGAAACGTCATGACTTGTGTCCCTGCTAGAACAATCTTGGGTAGTGAATCGTTTGATCCAATAACTCATGAGCCTACACCTTCACCAAAAGATGCAAACCTGGCAAAAAGTTCATGCATAGGTGGTAAGAAGTTGGAAACACCAGCAGGGAAAATCGCCGGTATTGTTGGATTGGGAAGTATTGGCGTTGCCATTGGTAAAAGATTAGATGCAATTGGTATGTCCATCAAATACACCAAGAGAACCAAACTTTCCCAAGAAGAAGAGGCTAAATTAGGATACCCTGTTGAGTACTACCCAAGTTTCAAAGAATTGATCCCACATGTGGACCTCATAGTGCTAGCTGTACCTGAATCAGCACATACCAAACACTTGATCAACAAAGACACTATTAAACTAGTCAAACGTGGTGTTAGGATAGTTAACGTCGGTCGTGGGTCCGCTATTGATGAGAATGTCCTATTCAAGGCGCTGGACGATGGGACTGTGACATCCGTGGGGCTTGATGTTTTTGAGAATGAACCTATAGTGGACTCCAGATACCAACATAGATGGGATGTCACTATTACTCCACATATCGGCAATTTGACAACAGATGATGTCGTAGATTCCAATATTAGGTGTATGGACAATCTCATCAATGTCTTGATTGATAAAGGCAGTGGGATAAGTCCTGTTAATGTATAACCAGTTTACTCAAGGAAGATATACTACGCTCAATTAATAAATGCGATCAGCTAGTCAATACATAAGAGATTCGATTACATATTGTTTTAGTGATCAGATCTAAGAAGAGCGAGCTATGGTTGAATCGAAATCGGTCATGCTTAAGTTGAAGATTGTTCTTCTAGATCGAGTATTCCATGTATAAGCTTGAGATCACTGATCCCTATATTCATGATCATAAGATCTATTAAGCTATATTTCTGGATTACTACAGATTTGAGGAACAATAGATATAGCTCGTATTATAGAATCCCCAATAATTATTAATCATGATCATAGATTTCTTTTTCCAAATATTAGCAGCGGTCAAATCTCCTTGTATAAAGATATCGGTATAGGTTTAAGCAGCTTGACTCTAAGGAGAATCAGGATTGATTGATGGTGTTGACGAGAGCATTCTTTTTCCATCCCATGTATGAGAGTAGCTCTCTGGAAAATTTAACCAACTAGCAACAACCGCATTCGTTTTTTTCTTCAAATCCTTCTTCAATTGAGTCAAGTCGATATTTTCTTCCGTGGAGAACTCTCTGATTTGAACAGCATGGTTTCGAGAGACGGTCGTCCAAGTCGATCTTTGACATTCTCTTAACTCTTCAATTGATGCACTGCGGCGTTCCGCAGTGATGCGGTGATATATTTGAGATCGAGTCACTGTGGCAACTAATAGACCTAGAGTTAGAATTTGTGAAGTAGTATGCAAAATAATTTTCAACGGTATAATTTTACCAGTAGCCTCGTCGATATCGTCCCAAAGGTCTTCAAATCTATCCATGTAGTTGCTCATATCGTTTTTATGAAGATTGATGTAATGTTGATTGATGTGTAGAATTAAGCGCCCATAAGCTTCATAAAAGGATACCGAAGTTATGGATTCTCTCATTTATATATTATTTTGACATTGGGTCCGTCTAGATCAATTAAACGTAATTGTTTAGATTAAGCGTCGACTTGCAAATGGCGGGGATCTCAATGACGTATACAATCAAGAGCATCAAACTATGTACTCAAAGCCCTTTATAATGGTCAGCCAGTGCATTCTGTGACGGCGCTATAGTGTGAGGTATCCTGCTTGGTATCTAGTGCTTGACAATTGTGGACTTAAGGTGAGTTGGATCATTTAAACGAAGGTTGAGTATCTTGAGTGAGCAAAAGTTTTAAAAAATTCTACTGGGATAGAGATACATTATACTGGAACAATACATGTAGCAGCTTATTTTAGTGATGTAAGCTTTAGGTAAGGAGAAGTACAAGGGTATATTTAGTGATTCAAAATGATACAGCATACGTGGGACTTCAGTGGCCGACGATTACTTGGAACTATTCGGTACAGAGACATGGTCAAAAGTGTCAGTAATAGAATGCAGAAGCTGGATATGTGAATTTTTCAAATGCTTTCATTAAGTACAGTGCTGCTAAATCGGCGGCTTGTTGATCAATGTGATTGTAGGCTCCAAAGTTGTGAAGTCAGGTACCATATCCACATTGAGCATGCTATCCCGTGCACCAGCAAATAGCAGAGAACAGTGAATATTGTCACAATTCCTGTTGATTCCACTTAGCGACAAAATACTGTCATGAAGAAGCCTGTCGATATCTGTTTTGGTCTTAAATTCCCTGCTGTCGATATCGATAGCTATACAGTGAGTAGCAAATGTCTCAGCTGCATACCGCTCCATTTTAAAGAAATACGAAAACTCACCCTGTGCTCCAGTCCAGCCGCATCTTCTGTTCATATCTTCTGTCCACCTAGACACTGGGCTAATGCTTGCAAGCTCATCCTTGTTCTGTATACTGCTCATCTTGTCACGTAGGTTTCCAATGTAAATCGAGTCGAATAAGAGTGATATCAGGCCTAATTCTTTCAAATACACCGATTGAGGGAACTTATTCCGTACCACTTCTTCTGCACGGTCCTTTGAGTCCAATTCCAAAGGGGGCATATCATCATTGTCAATTTCAGAGAGGTCCACCTGAGCCATTATGAGTATGTTTTTTGCAAACGATATGCCATTCCAACGCCATCTGTTATCTGCCGCAGTCTGGAAATCATCATTGAAAGGCCTAACGAAAATTGTACCTGCTTGATCACACTCTGAAATCATACAGCCCTGTTGGTCTTTAGCCAGCTTGATAGCCTTTCCAGCAAGACCTTCATCGTTAACTAAATCTGCATAATGACTCAAGGTAGGTATGTCAACGTTCAACCTCTTAATAAATTGTCTCATTAATGATGAAGGATTGTTGATGATGTGCTCAAGAATGTGGATAACCTGCTTATGGTTTGATACCACAGTTGGTTTGTCCCTACCTGTTGGTATTGGGTCATAATTTTTCACTGTTGAGACACTCAACACCTCAAACTCATACTTCTCACTTTCCACGTGACGCTCATAAATTGAATACGCTTTCAATTTGTCGTTTGGTAAAGAGTTATCTGGGCCATATGTTAGATATCGTGCATCGTTCAGCCTCATCTTCTCTGTAGAGCTGACCACCAACATCAAGTTCAAGTTTTTGTAAATCACTGGAGCATAATGATGAAGGCATTTTCTGTTAATTTTCAATAGCACTGATGGACTAATCTCAGCAAAGTCGAATATCTTGAATATCAACTCATCAGGAATGCCGATCTTGACTGGATCAATTGTTGACTCATCCACCAGTTTTGTAGATAGTGTGCTTAACATAAGCAACCTACCACCGGATATCAAAAGATTTGAAACGATAGACAATCCAGACCTTCTCAAAGGATACCAAATAGACCTCTTGAAAGCCCATATCTGGCGTGTTATAAACCTCGCCAACCACTCCAAAGTTTTTGTAATGAGTCCATCACCAAACAACCTTGCTATGAGCGCGTAATAGTGTCCATGGCGTTCAGGTAAGCCATTTAGATGAGTGCGGATTCGCCTGCCAAATCTGCTGCGTTGATAAGCAGAGGTTCCACCGAGAGAGTAGTTGATAATCTGCAAGACTTTATGCAAGATTGTATGTAACATGATGAAGCTTTGTAGTTTTTAGTGTGCTATAGTATGATAGTCTGGGTACTTGATGGTGGTGTACAATTTTTCAAAGGAAAGGTCCACATATTTATACCCCAGAGCTAGTGAATTGAGAGGTTTAAGTACGATGCGTATTAGAATTCATCTCATCGCTGATCACTACTATTAACCCGAGTCCTGATGGCAGAATGATAAGCGGTGTGGTATTTTCCAAAACCATCTCATTGTCTAGCATAAAAGATCTCTTCTCCAAAGTTCGAGTGGAATGTTTATAAAAGAACGCACTTCTTGTCACAATGTCGTTCTGCTCTTGTTCTTGCTTTGAGTTTTTCATCTTTTGTTAAAGATACCAAAGCCGTTAGATAGCAATATGCCATTGCAAAACACCATCACACAATTCATTGACTCAGTTGGTCATGCCACCAGTATCGGATCCATTTTGAAGTGGAAAGCTGTTGGCTATTCTACATCTGATGATGAAGGCTCCAATCATTCTGATTCCGATACTTTATTTGGGGAGAGTGATAATGATGACGCAGTGAATTTTAAGAACTCATATGTTGAAGCCAAACCACTCAATCAAAACGACGAAGATTTTGAAGCTATCTCTGATGAGTTTACTTACTATTATTTCAAAACGTTTGAAGCTGAATATGGTGAAGCTCTTGCTTCAACGCAAACGACTGTTGCCCATTCTACACTAGACGTCCAACTCTTCAATGCAGTTTTAAGAGCCAAGCAAGACCACTTTGGTGTCCATTATGATGAGCCTTTATGTATTGACTGTGGTGAATTGGATTTATTTGGTGAAGAAGTCGTATCAACTTACCACATTGAAAGAAGAATCAATAATGAAGAAGTTGCTGAACTTTTGAAGTTGACCGAAGAGCAAGCCCAGTTGTTTAGCCAAGAGGCTAACTATCTATTGAAAATCACCGATACCACTCTTGAGACCAAAAATACAGATGAAGGTTATCTTTGGGATGACATCAATGTGCATAATTACAGAAGAGCCTCTATGAAACATTTGAACAACGTCTTGAGTTATAAGAAGATCAACTCTTATAACAGACTTGCACATAAATTAGACAGAGCTGACTTGAGCTTCAACGCTGAACAACTTATTTCTCATGGTGAGATCCAATTTCAAGCACCAATGGAGGATGATGAAGATGAGCCTGTTGATCACAGAGGTTTCTACATCCTCACTACTGAACATCAAAGAGAAAGGTTTCAGCCAAATGTCAACGATATTTACTCGGTGAAGCAGCAGTTGGATATTCTCCATAATAGAATTGGTCTTCATAACAATGCATTGACATGGGACTCTATAAGGATTTGTCAAGGAAATCAAGTTTTCATCGATAATTTCTCCAATGCCAGTGTTTACAGGCCTGGTGACGAGTCTACGTATTCGAATAACGATTCCAGAAGCTTGGAATCGCTTGTTGCTGAGATCGATGGGTTTGCATATAATACGATGGTGAGAACAAATGAGTTTCTTGGATAGTCATGGGACCAGAAGTACTCGTTTACGATAGTTGATGACCTGTGTCTTTTTACTTATTTATTGATAGAGCTTGATGTGTATATAGATGTTTAAACTTAAAATGATCATGATGATTTTAGTATGAGCCTATTCAGCAGTACATCACATCAATGCAAATCTTTTGTTATTGTGAAAACCGTATGGGCTTATGGTACTACATTTAATTAGACACGTGCTTTAGCTGTTGATCCCTTGATCTTCTTAAGGTAGCTTTTCCTGCATCCATCAGGACTGGAACCTGTGAGAAAAACTCTTACATCAGGACATTATCACACCTTGACCAGGTCTAGATTTCCACATCAATCCCTTTCCCTTAAGGTGTGAAATGTATGTGCTGAAGAGACAAAAACTCTGTTGAATTCAGTGGAAACCATGCTACTTTCGCAGCTGGTAAAAAACCACTTGTAGCTCGTCGATACGTCAAGTATCTCTGTCATCAATGAACCATATCATTAACGTGAGCTCTTTCGTTCGATATGTGATCTCTAGATACCACTAGTATCAAATCCATAGACTGTTCTCTAAGGTGAGATTCAGTGGCATACCTCTCATGATCATTGCTTAGCACACTATCTGTTGAAATTGCTCGTCATTGATAGGACTAGGTAGTGAGGTTCTCACCATTCCTTTAATCAGTTTCTTTAGATTATAGGAATCTGTCAACCCAAGTTCTTCTGGGGACATGCTCAGTTTCTTTAGAGCGCAATTCAGTTCACCCGAGATCATCTGGGGAACAAGCCCAATTTCTTTAGGGCATACTCAGTTTCTTTTGAGTACTCAATTCAAACGTTTATCCAAGTCCGTCGGGATAAACAAACCCAGTTACGTTAGGGTCTCAATCAACATTATCCAATTCCTTCTAGATAAACAAACCCAATTACGTTAGGGCCTCAATAAACATTATCCAATTCCTTCTGGATAAACAACCCCAATTACGTTAGGGCCTCAATCACTCTGTCAGTGGAATCTCTGCTCATACACAGCTTTGATAACCACTATTTGTTCATTGACACATTTAGCATCTCAGACGTTATATTAATAACGGGAACCTCACTTTAAACTCTTGGAGTCATAGAAACACACCCTATGAATAGTATCACTATTCATTCAATTTATCCACGATAAACAATTGAGGTAAAGTGGAATATCTTAGATCTCATTATTTTCTCTCGTAAACAAACTTGATCCAATATATGATTTCTTCCTAAGATTCTCACCTGTATTTCTCGTCCAGTTCAACACACAGATATCTTCAAGTCCTCTCACCATATGCCGAACTTCAAGTTCAAGACATTAGGACCGTCAGAATCTCTGACTCACAAGGCTGGAACTTCAAGTTCTACACAAACCTTGGACACAAGCTGTCACATTGACAGACGTCAAACAAGAACTTCAATTTCTTGTCCATCCACAACAAGCCATCACATTGATAGCTGCACATGCTGTCACATAGACAGACGTCAAACAAAAACTTCAAGTTTCTGTCCTTTCACAGGAACACTTCACCTGGACTTGTTCCAATAAAATCACTGCTCTGATCTCATATCCATTCCATTCTGAAGTTTTGTCGTTGTTTGATAGCAAGATCTTCAATACCGTTAAAAAATAACTTTGGCTTCATGGCTTAACAAAGTCTTCATGTTTGCAGTTACTGTCAAAGTATATCTGCCACAAATCATTTTCTTCAGACATTGGATAATGAGAACTTCGACATTCCATCAGCGGTTTTTAATTCATTAGATCTTTCACTAGACCTCACCTCACTGTCTTAGAGTTTTCAGTGAACCTTCTGATCGTCTGTCTTGATAATCTCTTCATAAGATACCAGTCACTAATGTTTTAGGTTAGCATGTCTATAACATGTCTATAACAGCATCATCAATCCTCTCCTATCTTTGGGGATTTTCTTAGTTGACAAATACCTCCTAAACTTCATTTTGAACCGATCCATATGACCAACAAACAATTCAACAGTGTATGCGGAGTCATATTGTAGACTATTTCAACACTATTACTCTAGGAATTGCATTTCATGACATTAGTTGCTTTTGGTTTCAAGATATCATGTTCTCTTTTTGGTTTCAGGTCATCATGTTCTCTGTGTTGAAATATGTCATTAGCATTTCCATGCTGACGTAATCACCAGTCAGAGAATGTTCTAGAATTGATTACATAATCAATATCATCTAGAACCTGGAACCTTCTGGTTAAGATTGTATGGATATACAATCTAGTCTTGGTCATTCATCATGGCTATGTTAGAATGAAATAGAAGGTCTAGGAATAGCATATGGAGGCTGTGTTAGAACACTCTGGAATAACTACTGATGTATATATAAAGAAGAGTTATTCCCCTTCATATGAGTAAATAGTTTGTATAGAAACCTTAATGAATTCAATACAGATTTAGGATACTTATCTACGAGAAGTAGTCTCTTGACTATTGGCCTCCAAGATTCCACTACAATTCTGATGGACTCTTGGTTACTATTGTAACCTTGGGAAAATAAGAATTTATCACTCTGACATCTGACACAAGACCTTGTTATTGAGTCTGAGTATATGATGCATCATATAATGAAACTTGTTTAGTTCACTTCCTTTCATTTGGATTTTACATTGTTTCTGACTCATAACAATGTCTTCTCATCATACTCGTATTCATGACAAGTGCTTCACGCACTGTCCAATTCCATTCAATGGGATAACTTTCTCTTGTAGTCACATTTATGAATCACATTAGGCCGTACAAGCCACAAAACTCATGACAAAACCATGTTCTGTCTATCATCGACCCCCACATTGATTTCATGTATTCACTTAATGTTGACCAAAATGAAAAACTTTCACATGCTCGCATTCTCTCAAGTCAGTAAAATGGATGTAAATCATATCTGTATCGTCAACGATTAAAGTCGGGGATCTCACAGGGGGAAATTCAAATTCTTTACCTGACTTCAAAATAAATCAGATCAACGTTTGAATTTCTCCAACACTTTCTGAGTTCTCTATTCTGCAAGTAAATCATGCATAATAACATTGCATATTTTCCATCATGCTCTACCTGCGGGCTTGAAGTCTAAACACTATTGTGTCATTCATCTTCATAAATCAATGATCAAGTAATTTTTTGTTTGGAAAAACATATGTAGCCATTAGTGAGGATCAAGACAACCTGACTTTCATACTTTGAGCTTTGCCATAAGTCATCAAGTTATCATTTGTGAAGTAGCCCATCTTTCTGAGGGTTTGGTACAAACCATAATAATCAAACTCAAATGCTTCCTTCTGAATAGCTCAAACACCTCAAATGTGTGAAGCATATCCATAATCTTCTTTCTCATTTGATAAACTCATGCATCAATTTTTAAGCACAATTGATACAACCTTGATCTATTTTGTCTCTGCGTCTTTTGCCTTCTTTCTTGTTTTGGTTCGTAACTGGCCGATAACCAGACGCATGCTTCAACTTAGTTGCTCTCAAATGACAACATACACTTAATTCTCCAGGCCATAATTCAGCTCAGCGTCATCGTTGACAAGCTCTTTGAATTGTATTGACTTTCGTATCTAGGAAGTCAACGTGGTCTGTATGATATTTGGTTTCTATCACGTATCATTCCATACTCAGTCTTTTTAAATAAACTGGTTTATTCAGAACACATTTGATTATACTAATGTCAACTCATACAGTTTGCCTCAGGACGATAAAAACACCATGGAAAAGAGATCTTTCAATAATTTTGTTCAAAATCTGCACCTTACAGAGGAAAACAGGCTAGCCGTTGAAGACCATCATTCTCAACCACCTAAATTTAGTTTCAACATCTATCATTGAATGCATATATCACTAGTGAAACACCTCACACTAGGTAACTTTGGACTTCAGTATCCAATATATGCACTTGTACATCTTTATGCTTCGAATATGTCTAGGTCGATTTGGTTTTAATCAGGATTCCCGAGATCTTAACACCCAGTAGACATCAAAACAAATACCACTTGACACACTGATCAAGTTGTCTTCTTCTCTGACATAAGCTAATTCAGTCTTTGACTTCTCGACTCATCATTTATCTGAGAGCGTTAAAGGGTCCGCACCGTGAATCATTATTTAGTTGTTTCTCATATCTCAACATCATGGAGCGGTAGGTAATCCGTAATTTGTCACTTCACCCTTCATTTGTCTCTCATCAGCACTTGGTTTATCATCCAATCTCAAATTGTTTTCAACGTTCAATTATCTCGTCAGTCCACCGTAATAGGTTTGCCACCTGCTTTATGGTATCCTTCAACCAATAACACTCACATAAGTATAAGCTTGAAGCTTGATCAAAGAACCTAATCCATTCTGACGATTCTCTATCATAACATCCTCAATGAAATTCCATTCAATTCTTAATTTGTCAAGTCTCAACATTGAACACAGTCAACAACAAGCAGTATGTCAATCGTTCAGATCTCACCCCAGTCTCTTATGATATGAATAACAGCTTACTCAAGTACTTTGCTGATTGTACTCTTCCATCATATTTCTTTTGCAACTGGTTCCAACCTTCACTGATACCAATTAGATCTTAAACGACTCAGGGGTTGTTTGATGTCTAGTGCCTTGTACTTAAATTTGCCACGGTCGTTTCCTTGCAGCGCTACCATGTGAAAACCGTATTGGCTTCCAGTTCTACATGTAATTAGACACGTACTTTAGCTCATGAACCCTTAATCCTCTTAAGGTAGCTTGTCCTGTATCCATCAGGACTGGAACGATTGTTGCTCTATGATATACTATGGATTTTCTTTCATGCACTTGAAATTACTTCTCCAATTGCAAACTAAATAACTACAGTTTTAAGTCTTAAATAGCCCAGCTCATATATTAGAATGTACACCAGTGATCTTCTTGTTATCGATATTAACTATTAATTTGGTTGTTAATCTGTTTCATTCCAACGAAATTGGTTCTCAGTATCATTTCCTTCATTACCATTGTTGTTTGAACCTTGATTGGCGCTACCAGTCTCTGAGGCACCTGAATTACCGCTCCCTGAGTTACCACTCCCTGAGCATAGAGGCGGTCGATGGTACACTTACTCCATCTTCATTGGTAGGATGCACAAGTCTTGTAGACTTCTAACTTGAAAAACTTGAGGATAGTTGTTATATCTCTTTGTGATTGTTGGGCGTAGTTTTGCATTTCTTGTAAATAACCATCTTTAATTTGTCTCCAAACTTGACTTTGAATCTCGTGTAGGACTATATCTGGCATCGAATCTTGTTGTCTTGACCAATGTGCAACCGTTTGGTTTTGACTCAATAGTTCATAATCCACTAAAGTTTAATCGACATTGGTATTGTAGGTACCTGTTCTAGCTTCAATTGTATCACTGAGCCTTGTGTATGTTCTATTACTCATAGTGGCTGTCTTTTAGAGGTGAGATGTGGTAAATTAAGCGCTTGGTATTGCAGTGTTGTTCTTTACCAAGTTTACATTCTAGTATGCTGATTGTGTATCTTTTCTCTACGTGTATACAGATATGATCTGATCTTTGCCAAACAGTGTATGAATTGCAGCTGTTCAATGAAGCTCTGTCTAAAGTCTGTTTCTAACTTGCAGGCTTGTTGATTATTGTGATTATAGGTTCAAATGTTGTTACAAGACGATTTATATCCACATTGGGATCGCTATTGCGTGCACCGATAAACATCATGGAACAGTCGATATTGTCACAATTCCTGTTGATCCCACTTAGCGATAAAATACTGTCGTGTAAAAGCGTCTCAATATCATTCCGACTGATAAAACTCCTGTTATAGATATCTATAGCCATACTATGAGTAACGGCTGTTTCAGCTGAATACTGATCTAGATCCCAAAAACGCTGGGTCCATTTCTTACCCATGTCTTCAGTCCACCTAGATACTGGGTTAATATTTGAAAGTTCCTCTCTGTTCTGTATGCCACTCATCTTGCCGCGTAGGTTTCCAATGTAGATCGAATCAAATAGGACAGAAACAAGGGCCAATTCTTTGAAGTAGACTGATTGAGGAAACTTGTTCCTTACAACTGTTTCTGCACGATCCATCAGCTCCTGCTTGTTCATCTTAACCATTAAAAGTATGATCCAAGCACAGGACGTACCATTCCAGCGCCATCTGTTATCTGACTCTGTCTGGAAATCATCGTTGAAAGGTCTAACGAAAATTGTACCCGCTTGATCACAATTCGAAACCATACACCCGCTTTGGTCTTTCGCCAGCTTGATAGCCTTTCCAGCAAGACCTTCATCGTTAACTAAATCTGTATAATGACTCAAGGTAGGTATGTCAACGTTCAATTTCTTGATAAATTGTCTCATTATTGATGAAGGATTGTTGATGATGTGCTCAAGAATGTGGATAACCTGCTTATGGTTTGATACCACAGTTGGTTTGTCCCTACCTGTTGGTATTGGGTCATAATTTTTCACTGTTGAGACACTCAACACCTCAAACTCATACTTCTCACTTTCCATGTGACGCTCATAAATTGAATACGCTTTCAATTTGTCGTTTGGTAAAGAGTTATCTGGGCCATATGTTAGATATCGTGCATCGTTCAGCCTCATCTTCTCTGTAGAACTGACCACCAACATCAAGTTCAAATTTTTGTAAATCATTGGAGCATAATGATGAAGGCACTTTCTGTTGATTTTTAGTAGTACTGATGGACTAATCTTAGCATAATCGAATATCATGAATATCAACTCATCTGGAATACCTACCTGAATTGGATCGATTGTTGGTACATCTTGGAGATGTGTGGATAGTGTAATTTTTGACCCAAGCAATCTACCATTGGATACCAAAAGATTTGAAACGATAGACAATCCAGACCTTCTCAAAGGATACCAAATAGACCTCTTGAAAGCCCATATTTGGCGTGTTATAAACCTCGCCATCCACTCCAAGGATTTCGTAATGCGTCCATCGCCGAACAACCTTCCTATGAGCGCATAATAGTGTCCATGGCGTTCAGGGAAGTCATTTAGATGAAGATCAATCCGCAAGCCAATTCTGCTGTCTTGATAAGCTGAAATTCCACCAAGTGAGTAGTTGATAATCTGCAAGATTGTATGCAAGACTGTATGTAACATGATGAAGCTTTGTAGTTTTTACTGTGCTATAGTATGATAGTCTGGGTACTTGATGGTGTTATACAATTTCACAAAGGAAATGTCCGCATATTTATACCCCAGAGCTAGTGAATTGAGAGGTTTATGTACGATGCGTATTAGAATTCATCTCATCGCTGATCACTACTATTAACCCGAGTCCTGATGGCAGAATGATAAGCGGTGTGGTATATTCAAAAAACCATCTCATTGTCTAGCATAAAAGATCTCTTCTCCAAAGTTCGAGTGGAATGTTTATAAAAGAACGCACCTCTTGTCACAATGTCGTTCTGCTCTTGTTCTTGCTTTGAGTTTTTCATCTTTTGTTAAAGATACCAAAGCCGTTAGATAGCAATATGCCATTGCAAAACACCATCCCACAATTCATTGACTCAGTTGGTCATACCACGAATTTATCGGATCCAATCCTAAGTGGGAAGCTGTTGGCTATTCTACATCTGATGATGAAGGCTCCAATCATTCTGATTCCGATACTTTATTTGGGGAGAGTGATAATGATGACGCAGTGAATTTTAAGAACTCATATGTTGAAGCCAAACCACTCAATCAAAACGACGAAGATTTTGAAGCTATCTCTGATGAGTTTACTTACTATTATTTCAAAAAGTTTGAAGCTGAATATGGTGAAGCTCTTGCTTCAACGCAAACGACTGTTGCCCATTCTACACTAGACGTCCAACTCTTCAATGCAGTATCAAGAGACAAGCAAGACCACTTTGGTGTCCATTATGATGAGCCTTTATGTATTGACTGTGGTGAATTGGATTTTTTTGGTGAAGAGGTCGTATCCTGTTACGACACTGAAAGAAGAATTGATAATGAAGAAGTTGCTGAACTTTTGAAGTTGACCGAAGAGCAAGCCCAGGTGTTTAACCAAGAGGCTAAGTATCTATTGAAAATCACCGATACCACTCTTGAGACCAGAAATACAGATGAAGGTTATCTTTGGGATGACATCAATGTGCATAATTACAAAAGAGCCTCTATCAAACATTTGAACAACGTCTTGAGTTATAAGAAGATCAACTCTTATAACAGACTTGCACATAAATTAAACAGAGCTGACTTGAGCTTCAACGCTGAACAACTTATTTCTCATGGCGAGATCCAATTTCAAGCACCAATGGAGGATGATGAAGATGAACCTGTTTATCGCAGAGGCTTCTACATCCTCACTACTGAACATCAAAGAGAAAGATTTCAGCCAAATGTCAACGATATTTACTCGGTGAAGCAGCAGTTGGATATTCTCCATAATAGAATTGGTCTTCATAACAATGCATTGACATGGGACTCTATAAGGATTTGTCAAGGAAATCAAGTTTTCATTGATAATTTCTCCAATGCCAGTGTTTACAGACCCGGTGACGAGTCTACGTATTCGAATAACGATGCCAGAAGCTTACAGTCGCTTGTTTCTGAGATCAATGGGTTTACATACGATACGATGATGAGAACGAATGAGCTTCTTGGATAGTCCAGGGACCAAAGGATCCTTAGATGATGACTTTCACCAACTATTTATGATATAGTTGATGACCTGTTTTGTTTATTTATTTATATTGGCGCTTGAAGTGTATAGAGCTATTAAAACTTAAAATGAAAATGATGAATTTACTATATGAGCTACGTATACACCTATTCAACATTATTATCACATGCACAATATCACCGTTTTTACACGTTAAAAATGATCTCTCAACGATAAAGCCACATTATACTTTGGTCATGTAAATACCGAGCTTTGTTATACCCTCATTTTTTTCAATCTTTATAAATTCAACAAACCGCATGTTTTTAATCCCCTTTTACTCTTTGATCAATCGAACAGTCTCTAAGCCGCTGAGGCGCTACCATGCTGTGAGTTCTGTGCTACCTTATCACTAGGCTATACTACCAGTCATTGTGTTGTGTGCTTTGCTCAGTTATTTACAACGTATAAACGAAGTCCTCACTGAGTATCCTGTCTCATGTGCATCTATGAGGTCTACGCATGCAAATCAGATAGACTCAATTTTAGGACTGACAATTATGGTCTTTTTCGTGAGGATCGTGAGTGATGCTTTAGATAGCTATCCTCCATCTATCGATATGCTATATAAAGGCTGCTAATACAATATACTTGATTTTGCGTTCACATGATTGCTATTACACAGTAAATGTACTGCGTACTATCTGCCTGAGGCCTGACTGTCTGTGCTTTACTGAATTCATATGAACTTTTCGCTATTAGACCATGAGTTTCATATATGACTATAGTTAAGACTCAGGATCAAATGTTCTACTAGTACCTACTAGTACTAGTCAATTGATCGTGTGTCGGTCTAGAAAATTCTAACAACCTACCGTCGTCTAGGATGCATTAAGCTAATTTGTAACATCGACAGTTGTGTTGACTTCCACTACGAGGCTCATTCATGAAGTCTGCTAAGCCATTTTTATCAAGTGTTTGCAATCGTCTAAACTGAACAGTCGCTTACTTTTGCAGCATTTCACCATAAACAAGATCCACGATAGACATTCTATGGTCATCTATCCTAGACAGGCTTGTTACAATACATAATTTTTCCACCACAGACCCTCAGCTAATGAGTCAACTTATGTTGAAGGTTGTAAGTTGATCGACTAATGTATGTGATAGAAACCGCTACACAACACATACATGCGCCTTTTACTTACACACCACGATCTCCTAGATGTCATAAAGGATACTACTTGACCGGTGTCTTTCATGATCCTATCCACTTCTTGAGTCTGGATCAATCATCATCGTATAATGAATTGTTAGCACGACGTTTTTTCTTTGAACACAATAAATTCATTCCTTCAATTGCTTCAATTGCTTCATCTCTGGTTGGAATTGTACCATTCACAACACTTAGCAACTCTCGCTCCGTTGTGCTGTACTTTACCTGCGTGTGCGTTTATTAAATCCAAAACTATCATCATGGATTATTGATAAAGATAGTGGCATCTTTAGTTGAAGATCGTCTCGTGGCAACACTGAGGATTATGACCTACACGCTAGAATACGCTCCTGCTGCTTTATAAGTTCCAACCATGGTGAAATCTACGGATAGTTCTATTCAAGTCGATAGTGAGTGATAAGGTCAAGATCCTCCATCCTTGATATAGAACTTTTCAAATTGACTCTTTTACATCAAGATCCACTACACTTATATGTAGTGTTAACATCACCTAGCTGTATCCATTTACTTTAAGTTGTCCACTCATCTCTGGTTATTTACCTCAACCCTACTAATTATACTTGCTGTCTATATTGGGATAGTTATGATCATTTCGTAGCAAAGAGCTTTAGATGCACACATATACAATCCTTGCTTACTCTTCGATAATATTTTAAAACCACAAGATCCATACACAACTCCAGTCCCATAGAGTACCACCAAAGTCCCAAATATAAGTAACATATCGATCAGATTATATGTCTTGATCTTGTAATCATTGGTGATTACCAAACACCAAACTGGCACTAAATCCTGCTACTTTCCACCACTCCGCCAATAATTGGGCTATGAGCCCATAAAAAGATGGAGAGTGACTCTACGCCTCTCCTCTATTATATCAGATACTTCTTAATCTACCTCTCAACTCCGTTCCATCACCTATCGTTCACTGAACTTACCTTCAGCTCATCGCTCATCGTTTAGAATCACACGCTAAAATTGCGCGAATCACCAAAGAAAAACAATAGAGCAAAAAAGCCGCTACTACTTATATTGCCACTACTAGAGACCGTAATCAAAGAGTGCTACAAGGTCACAATGCAATACGTGGGAAGAGCATTCGACTCCATGTCCAAGACATGGAGCTCCATCAACCCTTCGACTTTGTCTGGTGCCATTGATGTGCTGGTTGTGGAGAATGAAGAGGGCGAACTAAGCTGTTCCCCCTTCCATGTGAGGTTTGGTAAATTCCAATTGTTGAGACCGTCTCAAAAAAAGGTTGATTTCATTATAAATGGGAAATTGACAAACTTGCCAATGAAATTGGGTGATGGTGGTGAAGCCTTCTTTGTGTTTGAAGCTTCGAAAGATGTGGATGTTCCGAATGATATGATGACTTCTCCAGTCTTATCAGCTGTGTCATCAAGATCAAGTTCGCCTCCATCATCCCCTTCGAAATCATCCACAGTGAACTCTGAATTACAAGAAGAGCCTGAATTCTTGGATATTTCACAATCACAGCCGGATTTGCCAAGTCAAAAGATAAGATCAACTTCAGAGCCGCAACCATCATCTGTGTCTGCATCTGCAGTATCACCACCTCCATCATCACCAAAGGAGTATTCTCTTGAGAAAATCCAAAAAATTTCCAAAAAATTGACTCAGATCAATATCCCAACCAAGATTGATAACAATGGTGATTTATTCCTCGATATGAAAGGGTATAAATCCAATGAACAAAATGTTCATGACACGGAAAACCTTGTTTCCAAGATCCTCATTGAAGAATTCGGAAATGAGGTAGACCTCACTCAATTGGTCAAAGAAGATGAAGAAGGTAATATTAAAATCTTCAACGCTGATGACTTTGCATCTCCTCCACCATCTTCAGCTGCAACGACTACTGATACATTTGATACCAGTACACTATCATCCACAGGACAAACAGATACATCGGACTCGTCTACAAACTATGTTAAAACATTACGTCTTACATCGGATCAGCTAAAACTTTTAGGGTTGAAAAAAGGTGAAAATGACATATGTTTCAGTGTTGATAAGGGGAAGGCATTCATAACTTCCAAGTTATACCTTTGGGAAGCCCATGTCCCCGTTGTGATCTCCGATATCGACGGTACGATCACCAAATCAGATGCTCTGGGTCATGTCTTGACGATGCTAGGTAGAGACTGGACACACCCTGGTGTGGCTAAATTGTTTACAGATATTAAGCGTAATGGGTACAATGTTATGTACCTGACTGCAAGATCCGTCGGTCAGGCAGATTCTACAAGAAGTTACCTAAGAACCATTGTGCAAGAAGGTGATACATTACCTGATGGGCCTGTTTTGCTTTCGCCAGATCGGACTATGGCAGCTTTGAAAAGAGAAGTTATATTGAAGAAACCCGAGGTTTTCAAAATGGCTTGCTTGGGAGATATTGCCAAGCTTTATGGGAAATTTGATGCTCCGTTCTACGCAGGCTTTGGTAATAGAATCACAGATGCTATTAGTTATAGAAGTGTTAAGATACCATCTTCAAGAATTTTCACTATTAATCCTGATGGGGAAGTGCATATGGAATTGTTGGAGTTGGCAGGTTATAAGAGCTCATATGTTTACATAAATGAATTAGTGGATCATTTCTTCCCCACTGTTAGAAATCTTGGAACGGATGAGATTATGGCAGATCAAACTTACAGTGATGTTAATTTTTGGAGAGAACCATTACCTGCACTTAGTGATTTGAGTGATGAGGAAGTTGATAATGATAAGCAACAAAAGCATGAAAATGATGGTGGTGACGACGACAAAGAAGAAGAAGATGATGATGATGAAGAAGATGATGATGATTATGACGATGACGATATTGATGAGGATGAAGACGATGAAGATGAAGATGAGTATGATGAAGATGAAGACTTTGACGAGTATAGTGGCAGATCAGAAGACGGATCTTATGAAGACGATGATGAGGAAGAAGAAGATGAGGAAGTTGATGAAGAAGATCTCGACCAGGAACTCATTGACGCTGAAAAAGAAGCCCAATCACAAAGAGCACGAGGTCTATCGTCATCAGGACTCATATACCCTATCTCACCGGATCGCACTAAGAACAGTATCAACATAACACAGAGTCATGTCAATGGTGTCCACTCGGCAAATAGTTTTATGAGGGCTAGTGAGTTGATGAATAAGTTGAGTATTAGTGATATGAAGAAGAGTAAGTCGTCGTCGTCGACATCATAGGGGGAGGTCGTAAAAGAAGAAGAGAAGTACATAGAATTTATCACGAATATGCATGATCATAGAACTATATGGCTAGTTTTCGTAGTAGATTTAGTTTCCAAATGTGTATAGTTGATGAGCCCTTCCGCGGCCCGCGGTGAAGTCGGAGCATTCGCGCACTTTTCAAGTCGTTCGTCCAAAAATAAAGGTCGATATAGAAACTGCTTCAGGTAAGTCAACTATTCAGTCAACGAAACACTGAGCATTTGTTGAATTTGTGTCCTACTTTCTCGCATGTGAAACACCCAAGTGGTACCTGACATTTAGGTAGGATACACCAATCCTATCGTCCCCCTACATAACCGCTATCGGCCTGCTGAATGACTTTCCAATGTTCGAGATTTGATTTCAATGCTTTAAGCCTTGAGTGCTCAACCAACTGCTTAGCTTGATCTAGTCTCAGAACATACAACACATTGTAAATTATCTTATTCATTAGGACTTGTGAGTGATATAAGGACCGGTTTCAAAGATTCTATTCCTCCATCCTGAGTAAGTGATAATATACATATACTTTTTTTCCCTACAAAGCACTTACAATGGTCAAGGCAGACATATGTAGAGCTAATTAATTGACCCGCCATTAACCAATATTGAACGTCCACCCAGTATTGTATGTCCACGTATAGTTAATTAATTGTGTATCGTCATTGCAGCTGTTCAATCAAGCCATAAGTAAAACGCTTGTAGTTTGGATTTCGCGTCTTGGGGAAGACTGAAAAAAAAAGCCACGCATATGTTATTGTATATATTCGAAGCATATTGTGTTGAATGTTCTGTGAACTCTTTTGTGTGCGCCCTTTAGTGCTTTTTTGAAAGTTTTGCATTTAGCAATCTATACATTGTTTTTGTGGTTTGTTGAAAGATCCACAGCTACGATATAAGTTCGTGGTTGTCTTTGCATCGATTATCAATAGGTGTTTGTAATAACCACCTTCGTTCTTAACACAAACTACACGAGATGTCGGACCCACACCCAGATCAGAAGCTTTGGGATGGTCCTCAACGTGATGGTTTCAAGGTGTTCAAACACGGTCTAACTAGTTTTGAGTAATGTGAGTGATACTTCAGAAGTGTTATCCTCCATCGATCAAACTACATAGATAGGCAATACACTAATTTTCAATTTATTACAGTAGATCGCGAATATCCATGATCATAAAACTATAAGGAGCTGTCTTTTAAATAGACCCGTCTTTCAATAATGTATTGTAGTATTGTTTTTGTTCAACTTGATTGGACCGCGGACCGCGGAAAGCTCTGGGGGCCATATTCGCGATAAAATTATCAGCAAAGTAATATTTGAAACTTTAGAACCACTCTGACTGTTCGTTCTTTTCTCTTCCTTTGGTGGAGGGTTGTATGTTTTGTACGTCACATGGGATACATGCTCTTTGCATATCGTTGAGTGATTTGTTCTGTGCGCCATTTTACAAAGAATGATATAATATTTCGGTGCTCACAACTCACAACTACTTTTGTGTGTACTTTTTAGGGTTTCATGTTCCAATTGTCAGGTTGAATACGTTGTTAAATAGTGATAACACACTGTACACGTGTGGTTAAGATCTTTATCATATGATTGCAACGAAATCTAGCTCTTACAATTCTATCGACGGATCGTGAGAAATGAGAATGCTCAGATTTCTCCGTCTCAGATGAGAGTTTTTTATACACAATTTTTGCATTTTAAATTTCTACAATTGTAATGGTGTGCGATATCGCTAAGATATATCATTTATCAAATTCCCGCAGGTTTAAAAGCAGGTGTTCTTATTCATCATGATCTCAACGTTCTACACAGCTCTGTTTACTGAAATGAAGATCATGCCTCCAATTACTGTGACATTCTCCGTGAAAGGCCGAGAGCGAGAAGAGGGAATTTATTTGAAAAAAAATACATTTACACTAGGGCGCAAACCTTGGAAAATTTTTGGAGATTTTGGCTCGCGAGCGGGCCAAAATTGCTCGAATCGAGCGCTCGAATGAGCCTCCAGCTCGAGCTCAGAAACTCGTATATACCTAGATGGAGCTCGTAAGAGCTCCAAATTTTGGAAAAATTAGGATAATTTGACCAATTTGTATAGTAATTTGATAGGAAATACTCGAATTCACTCGCGAGTGCACTCGAGCGCTCGAGGAAATCCAGCACTGAGAGCTCGACTCGAAGCTCGAGGTAGCCCGAAAAATGGCTCGAGCGCTCGACGAATTGCGCCCTAATTTACACCTCTCGTTCGATAACATGTACATATACTACTATGTACCTGATCAGCCAAAAATTGTATGTACACTCACTTACAGCGGAAAGTGTCTATTTGCCACTTGATGATCCATCGAGGAATGGTTCTGAACCAATACTGACCTTACATCGGAAAACAGCGTGGAGGGTTATTGAATTCACCGCCGTTGTCCGTTCGTATAGAGCCTACAGTATACGAAAAGGAACTCTTTCACAATTATAGAACAATTTATCTGCTCAATCTGCAACTTTCAATTGGCTTGTAAATATGGACTATACACATGGTGTTACACTTTTACCAAAGGACTGTGATTGCATACTTCGACTCTTCGGAGGTGTCTTTAGTTCATCCATCCTAGAGTAAAAGAGTAACATACAAAATACACTTCTTTTTCTTCAAAACGTACATACACGTAGTCTGTATCTCATGTCGACCATCTTCTGGCTGTTTATGTATGATCAAATTGCAACTTTTAGAATCAGTCGAACATTAACGCCAGGCGCCAGTGAACAAACAACACTAAACACAAGAGCATTCACAAACCTTCTTTGTCTTTGCAATTGTATGGGTGGAGCGTTTTTCCGAACTGAAAACTAATGGATCTACCTAAAACCTTACAAGAGGTGAAATTCTATCTTCTCGAACCGTGTTAGAGACTTCTTTGAGTTACTGATGGAACATGTGTCTAGTTAACACAGCATACATTCTGATAAATCATACTCTACCGCTGTATCAGTTATATACCATAAAGTTTCTATTCGAGTCGATAGTGAGAACACCATAGTGTCTCCTTCCTTGATAGAACGTTGTTTATAATTGACGCTTTCTAAGATCCAAGATACACGTAGTCAAGAGTAAGCTTTTCTACATTGTTTAATGGATCTTGTAGCAAATTGCTCAACAGCAATTTTCGCGATGCTGAAAAAATTCAAGTCAACATTTTTGAATAGTGTTAATCATATTAACGTGCAAAGAATATCCTTAACTTTGTACGTTTTGGAGTATAGATAGCTGTGAGGTTATTTGATTCGACTCTTGTCTTCGGACTGCAAATGTATTGCAACTGATTGCCCTCGTCATCAAAAATTCATGACTGATCGATCTGATCCCACATATCTCAGATGGTATTGGGTATTGGGGATTAGATCGTATTGATTGATTTATGATAGATATCCGGGAAAGACCTATTAATTTTAATTATATCGAGGGATCATGATCGAATACTCAAGTGTTCGTCCATCCTATAGAGTATATGAGATTCTATAATACAACACATATCTTTCTTTCACTATAAAACATGTAGCATAAGGTAAGATGCAGAAGACCTTGAATAGGTCTATAGAGCTTGAACGTGCTGCACCCTGCACCACTACAGGCTGTATATACCCAATATGATGTCTACGATGAAGATAGATCTTTGAAGCATATTAAAATTCGTGTATTTCGTTGTCTCAAATGATTCTATACAGACCCCTCCAAAGAGATTGGGCTATAATGAGAATCATTTATCAAATGAAATGATATATAACAAGCTCACTCCTCATGTCTGAAGATGATCATTCCTGATTGAACTTGATATTTTATTAGTCTTCCCAAGAAGCCATTTCAGAATTCATTCAAAGGGAGCTTGGTGTGTGTGTAGTATATGTGAACTTATTATAACAAGGAAAACTCTAATCAGGACCTTTTACAGCAATAAAAAACGGTCTAGATCTATTGGCAAGCATACTTTAAAAGATACGCGAAACTCGACGTGTTCAACTTCGTGATTCTGGTATTCTGATAAGTTCGATATTTGGATTGATACAAATACTGATAAATTCGTTCGTGTACATCCGGACACCAGCTTTCTACACTTTTAATCACCTTCAGTACGATACTTACTACTCACTACCGTATACTCTCCAAACGTATAGTGTTCAACACAAGAATCAATCGACTTTATTGTATCAGGCCATTCGATGCAAAATTACATTTATTATTATTTGCAGTTTCGAAGATGAAATTGTTCAAAGCATACCCTGCTGGCCATCAATTATCAATGGTTTCAAGGGGTTGACATGGTCTATATTTTGTTTTGAAGAGTGTGTGATAGATACTACTTGTACTATATTCTTCCCTTTATTAAAGCACATAGTAGGCAATGCACTGATTTTCCATCCAAATAAACTTGTAGACTAAAGATTGGCTTGTCCGTCTTTACCGCTCTTTTGCTTGTGGCGAATGTTTATGACAATTGTTCAGAGCAACTATCAGGAATATATTAATAACCAACGCTTGTGATTTAGATCTATACTCGAGGTATAAATATATGACTGTGGACAGCCAATTGTCTACTCGATTGGACTCACAATGCTTGCATTAGCAAGATTCCAAGATGTCAGAGATCACGTTAGGCCGTTACGTATTCGAGAGACTCAAACAAGTGCAAGTCAACACAATCTTTGGAGTACCAGGTGACTTCAACTTAACACTCCTAGACAAGATCTACGAAGTCCCTGAGATAACATGGGCCGGCAATTGTAATGAATTGAACTCTGCATACGCTGCTGATGGATATTCCAGAATCAAGGGACTCGGTGCTACAATAACCACTTTTGGAGTGGGTGAATTATCCGCCCTAAGTGGGATAGCAGGTTCATACGCTGAACATGTTGGTATCCTACACATTGTTGGTGTCCCCTCGACTTCGTCACAGGAGAAACAGTTGATGTTGCATCATACGTTGGGGAATGGTGATTTCGATGTCTTCCATAAAATGTCACAGAATATCACAGTGACAAGTTCTTTTTTGAAAAGAGTGGAAGATAGTGCTGTGGAGATTGATAGATGTATCCAGAGAGCTTATATTGATCAAAGGCCAGTTTATTTGGCTATCCCGGCAAACCTGGTTGAGGAGAAAGTGTCTTCAGAATTGTTAGATACGCCAATTGATTTATCAATCAAGCCTAATAATTCCAAAGCGGAAGATGAAGTTGTCAATACCATCCTGGACTTGATCTCACAAGCTCAAAGACCAATCATCTTGGTTGATGCATGTACTTCTCGTCATCATGTCGAATCAGAGACTCAAACTTTGATTAACAAGTCACGATTCCCAACATTTGTCACACCAATGGGGAAAAGTGCCATTGATGAACAGCATCCAAGGTTTGGTGGTGTTTATGTGGGTGAACTATCTGATCCAGAAGTCAGTTCAACAGTGGAAAAGGCAGATTTGATCATATCCATTGGTGCCCTACTTTCAGATTTTAATACTGGTTCTTTCTCATATTCGTTCAAGACTGAGAATGTTGTTGGGTTGCATAGTGATCATGTTGATATTAAGTCAGCTACGTATCCTGGAGTTCAATTCAAACCTGTCTTGAATAGATTGAATGATCGTATTGGTGAAATTGTCACAAAAGAACAACAATCATTGAAAGTACCAACCTATGATCCAAAGCCACCAGATTATCCTAAAGATAAGGAGATCACACATGACTGGTTATGGCCTAGACTATCCTCGTGGCTACAAGAAGGCGACGTTATCATTACAGAAACTGGTACTTCGGCATTTGGCATCCTTCAAACGAAATTTCCAAGGGGAACAAAAGGTCTCTCACAAATCCTTTGGGGTGCCATTGGATACTCTGTCGGTGCTACTTTGGGTTCCGCTATAGCGACAAGGGAATTGGACCCAAAGAGAAGAGTTATCCTGTTTGTGGGTGATGGATCCTTACAAGTAACTGGTCAAGAAGTTTCGACAATGGTTAGGCTGGGGTTGAAGCCATATATCTTTGTGTTGAATAATTCGGGGTATACAATTGAGAGGCTGATCAATGGAGAAACAGCGTCGTATAATGATATTCAATCATGGGATTACAAAGGTTTGTTGAAGACGCTTGGTGCTGAGGATTATGAATCTTTGAAAGTGTCTACAGTTGAAGAGTTGGAACAATTGATTAATGATGATGATGGATTCGGGATTGGTTCTAAGATTAGATTGGTCGAAGTGATGCTGTCTGTTCTGGATGCTCCTCAGGCTCTAATCAAACAGGCAAAGGCCACAGCAAAGACTAACTCTTGATACTAGGTATAATACATACTCTCTAGAAACCTAGCTTAGTACTCCTAGTCACGTGATGGTGAAGATTTTTATTGTGTCGTGTTGTTATTGGTGTTGAAAAAAATATTCAACGTCCTTCACTTTTGAAGTAGCGATAGAAAGTTCTGTGCTGGGAAACAGAAGGTAAACCCTCTGACGTATTCTGTTGCATTTTAGCGCATGTGTGATTTTCCTTGATCATCTGATACCTAGTGCTCCATCTTGTGAGGATATCGAGGGAACTTATTGACCATACACCTAGTATGCAATGTTGCCAGATACAAGTGGATAGATTGGTATACGTCAAGGCGAGAAGTCCAATTGTATAAACTCTTATCACTAATGGACTGTGAGTGACAGATCGTCTTTGATCCAAGTCCTCCATCCTTTGATAAAGCTTTTAACTATAAACGATTAATTTTTCCTATACTGAGCTTTGTAGTGTGTAATTAGCACGGCTATAGTCGGAGAAAATTTGACGATTTGAAAACCAGAATCTGAAACTGTTGAAGTAAAAGAACAAAACAATTTGCAATGATCCGATGGTTCAGCTGTGCAAACTTTCTGGAAAATTATTGCTATGTATGGTGATGCCTCAAAAAATGACTACAAGTGAAAGTTCAGGGTATAGCAACCCTCCTGAGAGCGCCTAGCAGCTTCTAGAAACTCCATGTAATAATTACTGTACAAGGTATAGCATCTCCTCTATAGTCATGCAATGAGATCAATAACCTCATTTGTCGCAAGTTTTCTTGTCATGATATTTTCGAGCAGTGAGTGGTGGTTCACTTATACCTGAAACCTATAGTCTTTGTTTCTGAGGATTGTGAGAGATACTACAGCTATATCCTCCGTCCAAAGTGTACAAAGTCTACTTATATACAATGACATTTTCCCCCAAAATCAGGCTTCATGGGCTGAGAACCGTAGAAGAACACCTAGCTTCAATCACAATGTGCTTTGTAAATGATTCGTAAAGAAATTGCGTGAAAGATACAGATCTACATGTTTTCCTCTCAACCCTTCTCCGTTTTCAAATTTCAACGACTCGGATTAGGATTATCTACGTGGTACAAACAGAGAAAAGTCACATCTTCCTTGAATATCCACGGGTACATGAGCAGCTAAGGCTAAGCTCACAATGCTCATGATGAATACGATGAACTCTATTTCAGATCATCTGAGAACAACTCAAGAATTCGCTTTATACGATGTTGCATACTGTGTTGAGGAACTTATTGTTCTTCATGGACAATTACTTCTATGACCGGAGTCCATTCTATGATAGCTTGGCTATATCAGATGTGATACATTTCCATGTACGTTTTGAAAATGATCATGGTAAATACTACAGGTTGATATGGAGCCTCGAAGATAGCAAGGTCAGGACATTCGTGTTATGGTTAATGAAGTTTGTAACATGCAAAAGATGGGCTTTCAAAACTTCCATTTGGTATCCACTGAAAAAATTTACACTTTCCTTAGTATCAAGTCAATTATTGAAATTCAGTCAAGTATTCAAGTCAATCGCACAATCCTCTACAAGATGCTTATTGCTGCCAGCTGGTGATATCAACCCCCAAGAAAAAATTGGAGATCTCCCAAATGAATTGCTATTCAAAATTTTCGACCTTGCTGAGATTAAACTGTCCACTCTATTGCAAATCAACAAACAATGTCTCATACACTATGCTCCAAAGATCTATACCAATCTTGAACTACTCTTTGTGATAAGTTCTACTGAGAAAATGAGGTTGAATGATGAGAGATATCTTACACATGGTCCAGATAGTTTGTTAGTGGACGAAACTTTGAAAGGATATTCTATTTATGAGCGACATTTGGAAAGCAAAGTGCATGAGTTTGAGATGTTGAATGTCTCCACTATCAAGGAATATGAACCATCATCATCCAATAACTTGAATGTCATATCAAACCATAAACAAATCAAACATATATTGGAGCACATTATCAACAATGATTCATCTATAATGAGAAAGTATATCAAAAACTTGAATCTCGATATCCCCATCTTGAGCCATTACACTGATGTGGTTAGTGATCAATTATTAACAGGGAAGGCTATAACTTTGGCAAGATCACAGAATGGATGTATCGTTACCCAATCTGATCAAACAGGTGATATTCACGTTATGGTGTGTGATGATGATTTCCAAACTGATCACAGATGGATCACGGATGAACCGTTGGATGTATTCGTTACTGAAAGTGATCGTGAAACAGTTAGACGTCGCTCGAGAGAGGTTTCCCTAAGAAAGTTTCCACAGTCGGTTTATTACAAGGAATTGGCCATCGTGTCTATTCTATTTGACTTGATTTATACTGGAAGTCGACGTGCTGAATTTGGTGTTATATCAAGTACAGATGAGCTAATTTCCACCAGTCCAATCAATAGGTGGATTCAGAATATGATACCTAATTGCAGAGCCTATTACTCAGGCTTGGGGATTCATGGAGAAGTTTCTCCTAAAACCAAATCAATTTTCTTTGCGAGTGAAACAACAAAATATCACACATATTCCATTGATATAAACTCACGAGATTTCATAACTGAAGTTGAGATTCAAAGACTTTTACAAGACTGTATATTGTCCATGAGTGGGGTTAATAAGAATTGTGAGCATATAAACTGTTCTATGTTGATGACTGGGGTTAAGGATAGTTTCCCTAGTGTTAAGGTTTTGAATATTAAAAAGTATGAATCCGTTATGACTTTGATCAATAAGCCTGCCTCTAATACATTAGATTAAACAAGTCGATTACACGATGCCAAATTGACCTTGTATAGGAGAATCACTCTATACACGCCTTAAAAACAAATAAATGCGGTATACCATGTATGAAGCTCCTACTGAATAATTGCGAGACGCGTGTGATCTCAAGTAGTCTGTCATTTGTTAGCGGTAAAGTTTCGTTTGGTGTTTGGTTTTCAACGTATACAACTCGAATTCTTTGGAATTGTCATTTCATTCTGAGCTTTCAAGATCTTAAACCTAGGTTGCTACCACAACTAGTCACTGGGCATGTGAAGCAATTTTCAAGTCTTATGTTTCCTATTGGTTCTCTACTTGAAAAGACCGTGCTATCGCATTCAAGCTGCTTTCCAGCAGTGCAAAAATCATTGTACAATCCATTGGCAGTTTGACTTGTTTCTTCGACCATGATTGATACAATGCTATTTACAATACTTATGACGAAGCTTTGCTTAAGAACCGTGAGCGACAGATCATATGATCATTTAGTCATCCTTCTTAGGGTATAAAGCACTCTCAATATAATTTCGAATTTTTTTGTGGAAATTACTGTAGATTGCGTATATATGCGAGCCTGTCTTCAGAACTCTGGCCCTTTATATTTTGATTAGAAGCACTTGTTACGTGCTATGCATTTTATAATTCACGTCTATGATCACTTCCTTCCAATTGCTCTTGTTGTCTATAATCTATTGTCTACTTGACACTATGTGAAATGACAGAGTTTTCCAAAATTCTTGAGAAAAAATTAATTAAGGATTTGTATACGATACAATAGGCAATAATGATGGCATGGATCTCGTCTCTCCGGCTTAACTTAGAATGTCTCCTCTCGCCAGTTTTCGTGCACCTGACATAATACGCTCGCATGATTGCGTTACCAATAGGAATCGATTAAATGGGATACATGGTGAGCAAGTACAGGCTCAACTGCTACCATGGATATGATTCCAATAAACCTTGTGACTCTATATAAGGACCGTGACTGTCATGCGACTATCCATCCTATATAAGATCTTATTGCAGACTCATACTTTCTCTACTTGACGCTGTAGATGTCTCAATCAGGACAAAGTAGTACTACAAGTATTCTGATTAGCTTCTATCACGTGAACATAGCTCTCATTTCACATGATTCTACACGTGACTTCAGACGTCATTAAGGTGGAGAACTGGTCACAACGTATAAGCTTTGATGATTTGAATCTTGAAATTTACATGTGAAATTTTGGTGATGAACATTGAAATCGATTCAATGAATAGCATCTATTTAATCTATATATTTATATACATACCACAAAGCAAAGATACACTACCGCCATGATCCAAACCACACTAAGACTAGGCGAATCGATCTTATTCTACTCATTGATCCTACCGCTGGAATGGCTCGGTATACTGGATCGTATCATATCTGATCAACATGAATACTCATACTTCTCAACATCATCACAACAACAGCAACAACACAGCGGCAGTGGTACTTTCAAGCTAAACCCATTGATCATGTATCAAGTATGTGATTTCCTGAATAATTTGGATTGGAACAATCTACAAATCTCATTAGCATGTTTGCTCTACCCGCCATTAGCCATCTATTGGAAGTTTGGACTGTGGAATAAAAGGTTTTATGTCAACTTGTGTGCAATGTTGATGGGGTTCCACCCCTTGGCTACGATCCATTCGGTTCATTATGTCTATTATCAGGAGCAATTTGAAGATCAAAGAGTGAATGATAGGATCACAAGAGCTTCGAATGCCAATGTCAAACAGGGCGCTGTTGCCTAAGCAGTGTCAACCCATTTTCCAGTGTTACTCGAGATACAAACAAACAGACTTTTAGAGACCATATATGATTCTGTTTCTACTGGATCCATAACAATTTGACAAGCCATAAATCCAAATCATATCAACAATTTCGATTATATTCAACATTAAACAGATCGGATCAAATGTTCAACATACATCTCAACAAAACACATATACGTCTACTGTGGATCTTGTAGTAACTAGATACCTCTTCGTATGTACTGGTGTGACGTGTTGTCATACTGTAATGCCATCAACACAATCTACGTTTGACTATTTAGCCGGTCGACTTCCGGTTTAGGTAATTAGTCCGAGAATGCATCGCGACTCGCGACTCGCGAGTTCTTGATTTTGTATAGAAATCTTTATGGCAATTTTTTCAATGCTACATTCTGCAGTCAATTAATCTTGATCTACTAGTGTTGATCATGGTATGGGGCCGGTGAAACCACATCTACGATCAAAACACTTGAAGACTTTTTGCAATCGAAATATGGAATTGGGTCTCCGTCCAGCAAATATTAAATCATGTGAGAGAAATTAATCTAGCTGTCTAGTTCTGCCATTAGTGGAGCTAATTGTTTGTGAAACGTGTTTTGGCCAACAGAGACAGTGGTAGTACAGAATGATCGATTAAGGTCTATACAACTAAAAGTGAGTGACAGATCTCCTCAGATGATCCAGTTCTCCTTGTTGAAAAGAGCTTTTAATATAAACTTGACAATTTTCATTGGATTAGAAAGTATTCGAGTATTCGGTATTCGATATGTAGACTTTTAAGGATTCCACTTAGGTATTCTGAGTTACAGAGCCCCCGCTTAACGTATAAGCGAGGTTATGATCAAGTTGACGCGGTGTCTTTCTTCTCCATAGCTACCGGTGTATACGCGTGCGGCGTTATGTATACACTTGAGATCTGACACGCGAAAACTTGAAAACCTGACTTTGAAGTTGATTCTGTTAGCCTTTCGGTTTCTAATCTTCTTTAACTGTCACTTGTGATCTTTTCTACTTTGTATTCCTCGATCACCAGTTTTGCGTCAAGAAGACATCGTGTGTCGATTTGATTAAGTATCGACTTTGCAAGCTTTTCCTCAACCGTCAATGTTAGAAAGAAGTTGAGGACCATTCACTTGCTTTCACCCATTTTGCAGCGAGAATCCTTGATCATTTGATAACTTATAATCGCTGGTGATATATATTGCATTGACATCCTATCAATTTCATTACATATAGAAAAGATGTCCCTTTCGAGAACTGTGTGAGTGACGGATTGTTCAAATACATTGTCCTCCTTAGCTCAAATGGGGCTTCTGCAATACAAGTTTTAAAAGTATTTGTTCAAGTTATTGTGTGGACTGTTTGCAGCTAGAAATAAAAATTGCCGGTCATATAGACACATACACCAATTAGATAGGACTTCCATTCTCCTGTACATCTGTCAAGATTAACATATTTGGCAGCTCAGCTTGCCTTACGCTAAACTGAGCACTCCCTATTTCCTTGCCTTGGTAATCTAACGGTGTCTCTGAGTTTCTGGAATTGGAATCCATATTAATATCATGATTTTCAATTTCACAAATCTTTCTGATCGTTAGATCTTCATGAAGATAAAGCAACCTTAACAGCGAAGTGGTCATCAAATATGGAAATGTATGGGATATTATGTTTGTTTTATCAATACCTAGTGGTATACAGTCCAAAGAAATCATTGAATTGACCAATCGTATTGAGGGTCGGCCCGTGTATCGACTACTTGATCAACGTATACAGCAGTACGTATATTCAGCTGAAGAACTATATGATTGAGAGACCTCATGTAAACCTTGTTCCTCCTTTTCGAACATTTAGAGCAGTTGAAACAACCAAAAACATTTGTGGAATGTGTCCCCTTTGTCCTGAGCTCTTTCAAATACAGTCTTTGTACTTAATACACGTTTAATTTTACATTTCAAGATAGAAGAAGATAGGAGAACGCGGCCCTTTGTGAATACTGGAAAGACTGTGTACAGCATTTGGCTCATTCCTAGAATTTCCTTCACTGCTCGTAAAACCTCATTCTCAGTTCTTGACAATACGACGTGCAGAACTGTCTCTTTGCCTGCGAGCGCCGAGGAATAGGTATGACAGAAGAATCTTCACAAGCGAGATCAAAATAACAGCCTAAGCTGATATTTGGGACTAGACAGCATATGACGTTGATCTTTGTGTACATATTACTTACTTCATATTGATATACTGGCTCTTGTAGTCTTTTAGTCTTGTAACGCACGTAGTGAAACTTCCAGTGAGCTTTCTACTGTCAATACTTAACTGTATATATGTTTTCGACATATCGACAACATGGATTTCAGAACAATAAACCGTTCATATCGCTTCCTTTAAACAATGACTTCGATCCTCAAAGGGTTTGGTCTTGACATTTTATAATCTAATGAACCTACTATCCAATGAGTTCCTCTTGTGCCAATTCTCTTTAGCTGTCTAATTGTGAAGCAAGGTGCAAGTGTGACATATATATCCATCATTCGTGTGCCACACTATAATAGTCCAACTGGATGCTCTGCTTCTTGCTGTCAATCATGCAACTCAAGAACGCACATATACGGATCAGCTTTACTCGTGTACTGTTGAAACTTGAGATGTAAACAGGCTAACAGAAAGCTTCTGATAGGTACTATTAATGATTTAGCTAAGTGCTTTTACAGCCTATATATACTGGATCTGTATACGTTGTGTTTACTGTATTTGCTCATGATTTGGAAAGCTTTCGAAGCGGTTTCTCAGTACTGTTTTGCCTGTCCTGAGAGAGATTCTGTCTCTATAGCAAAGTAGACAATCAACTTTTCTTGAAGTACAGAAGCCTGTGACAAAGTACTGTTATCTTTGTATCAACATATACACGAGTGAAAAACTTCATTATGTTGTCCTATGTTGTCCCTCGATGATGCCATATAAAGAGCTTCAGAATCACGTGTAAGTTCCAATCACGTATAGACTTTTACAGTGTGTTAATTGCAGTAACTTCTGAACTTTTTTGTTTATATATGTACGTCAAAAACGGACTACATACTATACAATTGTCAATTGTGAGATCTCGTATCAATATGATTCAATATGGGCATGGCTCAGGATCTCAACTATATAAACACCTGCAAATCAGCACTATGTATTTCATCTATATCTATGTAGCAAATCAAAAAATCAACTATTTAAATATTCAATCAAACTCCAAACCCATTATCACCATGATCGCACCAATCTTGAAACTAGGCGAATCCATCTTATTCTATTCATTAATCGTTCCATTGGAATGGATCGCTATTTTGGATAAGATCGTCTCGGATGAACATGAGTATTCCACAACGGTAATGCAACAAGAAGAGCAAGGTGGTAATGATACTAAGTTAGATTTCATGTTCTTGTATCAGTTTCGTGAATTTTTGAATGGTTTAGCTTGGAATAAGGTCCCTATTTCATTAGCAAGTTTCATATACCCACCATCAGCCCTCCTCTGGAAATTTGGGCTCTCGGATTTAAACTTCATTATCAATTTGTGTGTGATGTTGATGGGATATCGCTCCTTAGCCACTATTCATTCACTTTTTGCTGTTTATTATGACGATTACTTGCACTCAAATGAACATGACAATACTGCAAGATGTTTAATTTCCAATCCGGACGGTGTTTTCTAAGTGTGGTCAGTGCCTGTTCTGGTATTGGTGAAGTTTCGAAATTGCCCTCTAGTGAGATGACTTTGAGAAATGGTAAAGATTGCACCATATCCATTATGTTTTGACCTGTCATGTGGACTTTGAGTTTTGTGTTTAGATTCTGTACGGTTAGTTGTTCCAAATGCGGGAAATTTGGATGTAATAAACATGATCTAAACCGCTCACTCATGACGAATTCGTTATTGTAGGTTAATGTCAAGTGTGTCACTTTTGAAAATTGTGATAGTTCAAAGGGGTAGTCCCAATAACAGTTAACCAATTCCAATCTTTTGATCTGTGTATCTGTCTCTTCAAAATCAATGGTGAACCCTGTCAATTTCAATTTTTCCACATGTGGACATTTTTGTAAATGGTTTATATGGAAGATGTTCGAACTATGATTCATACTGGACATCTCCAACGTAGTAATTTTCATATCCATGGGTAAATACTTGATGAAATTCGAACTATTGCTGATATTCATGGTCAACTTGGTTAGAGCAGGGAAATAATCACATAATGTAGCATAGTTGAAATCCCATTCCCTCTTGATATCATACTCCAGGATCCTTATCTGTTCCACCAGAGTATATATTTGGAAAACGTCTAGTGAACCTTTCTCCAATAGCACCAAATCATCCCATTTCAGTGTTATGCAGTTGTACATGTATGGTTTTAGAAGCTCATAGTATTCCCAAGAAGTGCTTCCCCAAGAGATAAGGTCTCTTTTCGGGATGAACGAGACGATTTTCACTATTATTTCATGTGGCAGAGTGAACAGCAGGCTTCGTAGTCTGCGTCTCTTGACGGTCATTCCTCTGACAGTTGTTTGTACTTGAGCTGTTCGTGTATCAGAATATAGTATATATATATTGTTAACCACAATTGTTGATTTACAGATCTATAGATAAAAAATCGGGTGTTGATACGCGCCTCAGTTTAGTGTGGACAAATTTGAGCGGATATCAATAACCAATTCATAGTGGATTAGTGGTAATATAGATCGATATTTATGTGAATATGTGATAAATACTGATCAGACCTCTTTTTTCTGGATTAAATACAACTGACCACTAAATAATAAACTATTGTATTACTGTTAAAGAAAGTCACGTGTATTTCCTACTAGATTCACGTGCCTCTCCACGTGACTTTCCTCAAACTCTGATTACATAATCAAACCCTTTGATTTTCTGACTCAGAAATTTTGTGGTGCGCTGACAAAAATCAAAATTCTCAAGAAAACAAAACGTTTTGAACGCTCTTGACGAACTAGCCGCTGACTACAAATCAACAACCGCTACAACAACCAATTGCTATTCAGGATGGCTGCTCATGTTGAGAAAGTGAGGATCCTAGGGAAGGACACCATCCACGTGGGGTTCGACCTCCAGGACCACATTGTGGACACCTTGCTTACCACGGAAAAATCGTCAACTTATGTCATTATCACTGACTCAAACATTGTCAAGAAGGGTTACTTGGACTCTTACTTGAAAGCTTTCAATGCTAAGTTGTCCAGTGAGCAAAGAGTCTTGTCCTATGTTGTGTCTCCAGGTGAGGCTAACAAGACTAGAGAGACCAAAGCTAGAATCGAGGACTACATGTTGACCCAAGGCTGTACCAGAGACACCGTTGTCGTTGCCATTGGTGGTGGTGTCATTGGTGATATGATCGGGTTCGTTGCCGCTACTTTCATGAGAGGTGTCAGAGTCGTTCAAGTGCCAACCACTTTGCTTGCCATGGTTGATTCTTCCATTGGTGGTAAAACTGCTGTTGATACCCCATTAGGTAAAAACTTCATTGGTAGTTTCTGGCAACCACAATACGTTTTCGTTGACTTGACATTCTTGTCCACTTTACCAGAACGTGAATTCATCAATGGTATTGCCGAAGTTATCAAGACCGCTGCCATTTGGAACGAACAAGAATTTACAAGATTGGAACAAAATGCCATGAAATTCTTGTCTACTATTAAAAAGAGAGATGCTAACGGTGACACTGATTTGACTCCAATTAAAGAACATGTCTTCAAATTGGTTTTGGAATCAATCAAGGTTAAAGCTGAAGTTGTCAGTGCTGATGAAAGAGAAGGTGGTTTGAGAAACTTGTTGAACTTCGGTCACTCTATTGGTCATGCTTACGAGGCTATCTTGACTCCACAAGCTCTTCACGGTGAATGTGTCGCTATCGGTTCAGTTAGAGAAGCTGAATTGAGTAGATACTTGGGTATTTTACCACCAGTCGCCGTTGCTAGATTGGCCAAGATTTTCACTGCTTATGGGTTGCCAATTTCTGTTGATGACAAGAACTTTAGAAAGATTATCAAGAACAAAAAGACTCCAATTGATACTTTATTGAAGAAAATGAGTATTGATAAGAAGAACGATGGGTCTAAGAAGAAGGTTGTTTTGTTGAAAGCCATTGGTGAATGTTATGAAAAATCTGCTTCATTTGTCAATGATGAAGACTTGAGATTTGTCCTTACCGATGAAACCAAAGTTTACCCATTCACCAACGATTCTTCATTCAACGCTACCATTGTTCCACCAGGTTCGAAGTCCATTTCTAACCGTGCCTTGGTCCTTGCCGCTTTGAGTAAAGGTGAATGTAAAATCACCAACTTGTTACACTCTGATGATGTCGAACACATGTTGAACGCTATTGCCAAATTACAAGGTGCTCAAATCAGATGGGAGGATAACGGTGAAACTTTGATCATTAAAGGTAACGGTGGTGACTTGAAAAGTACCACTGAGGAATTATACTTGGGTAACGCCGGTACTGCTTCAAGATTTTTGACATCTGTTGCCACTATGGTTAAATCTCACCAAGACCACCATCACGTTGTCTTGACAGGTAACAAGCGTATGTGTGAACGTCCAATTGGTCCATTGGTTGATGCCCTAAGATCTAATGGTGCTAAAGTGGATTACTTGAAAAATGAAGGTTCTTTACCATTGAAGATTTCAACCACTCCATTACAAGGTGGTGATATCGAATTAGCTGCCACTATTTCATCTCAATACGTTTCCTCCTTATTGATGGCTGCTCCATATGCTGCCACCCCAGTGACTTTGAAATTGACTGGTGGTAAACCAATCTCCATCTTGTATATCGATATGACCATCGAATTGATGAAGAAGTTTGGTATCGAAGTGGAAAAATTACCAAACTACGTTTACAAGATTCCAAAGGGTTCCTACGTTGCACCATCTGAATTCGTCATTGAATCAGATGCCTCCTCTTCGACTTATCCTTTGGCTTTTGCCGCTATGACTGGTTCCACCGTCACTGTGCCAAACATCGGTTCAAGCTCTTTACAAGGTGATGCCAGATTCGCCAGAGATGTCTTGAAACCAATGGGTTGTAAAGTTATCCAAACTGAGACTTCCACCACTGTTACAGGTCCACCAAGAGGTGAATTGAAACCATTACCAGAAATTGATATGGAACCAATGACTGATGCCTTCTTGACCGCTTCCGTCTTGGCTGCCATTGCCACTGATGGTAAGGAAAACAGAACAAACATTGTTGGTATTGCTAACCAACGTGTTAAAGAATGTGATCGTATCGCTGCTATGGTTCACCAATTGTACAAATTTGGTGTCACTGCTAGTGAATTACCAGATGGTATTTCTATCCAAGGTGTCAAGATCCAAGACTTGCAAAAACCAACCGATGGTGTCTACTCTTATGATGATCATCGTGTTGCTATGAGTTTCTCATTGTTGGCTGGTATGACCGCCAAGGGTCCAGTTACTATTCAAGAAAGACACTGTACCGGTAAAACATGGCCAGGTTGGTGGGATGTTTTGCACTCTTCATTAAACGCCCAATTGGATGGTGAAGAACCAGAACACGTTTTGGATACTAAGCCAAAAGTTAACAACAAGAGTATTGTAATCATTGGTATGAGAGCCGCTGGTAAGTCTACTTTGAGCAGATGGATCTCCTCCTCCTTGGGTTACAAAGTCATTGATCTAGATTTGGTCTTTGAAGCCAAATATGGTAATATCATTGAATTCATCAAGAGTGATGGCTGGGCTAAATTTCGTGAATTGGAAGAAGTTGTCTTCCAAGAAGTTCTTGCTGCTAACCCAACAAAGACTGTTATCTCCACTGGTGGTGGTATCGTGGAAAGTGCCAAGAACAGAGAAGGTTTGATCAAATACACTCAACAAGGTGGTATTGTCTTGTACATTGAACGTAACTTGGATCATACCGTGCAATTCTTGTCTGAAGACACTACCAGACCAAGATTCATGGATGAAATAGAACAAGTTTGGAAAGTCAGAGAACCATTATACAATGAATCCTCCAACTTCCATTTCTTTGCCCCATTCTGTAATTCCCAAAAGGAATTCTTGGAACTAAGAAAGAATTTCGAACATTTTATCTTCAAGATCATTGGTGCCCAAAGTGTTTCATTCGATGAATTCGATAGAACATTCGCCTATGTTGTTGACATTGAACAATTGGAAGAAGATGCTGAACATTTGGAAACAAGATCATATGGTGCTAATGCCATTGAAGTTGTCCTCAAGAAGGATTATTCCAAGAGATTCATTGAACAAAATATTGCCATTTTGAGAAAATACACTGATTTGCCAACAATCTTCACTGTGGCTCCAGGTAAGGATTTATCCAAATATGAAGAGATTATTAAGATTGCCTTCAAGAGTGGTCTTGACTTTGTTACTTTGGATTTGACCTTGGAAGCTGAATTGTTGAGAAGATTGATCGATGCTAAGGGATTCACCAAGATTATTGGTTCATTTGTTGATACCACTGGTGAATTGAAATGGGGCAATGATGACTTCTTGGGTTATTACAAATTTGCTCAAGTCATCAATGCCGACTATATCAAATTAGTCGGTGTTGCCTCCTCTATCGTCGATAACTATGAATTGGAATCATTCAGAAGTCGTGTTGCCAACGATGAGGGTAACTTCATCTCATACAACACTTCTGATTATGGTGTCTTGTCTAAAGTTACCAATCCATTATTGACTCCAATCTCCAAGAAAGACTCAATCAAGACCTTGAACCAAATTTATCATCAAATTGGTGGTGAATTGACTAAGCAATTCTATGTTGTTGGTTCACCAATCTCACACTCCAAATCACCAGTTTTACACAAGACCGGGTTTGAAATCTTGGGTTTACCACATAGTTTTGAAAAATTCGAAACTGATGATATTTCCAAAGTTGCCGAATTGATTAAGAGTGCCAACTTTGGTGGTGCTGCTGTTACCATCCCATTGAAATTGGACATCATGGAACATTTGGATGAATTGACCGAATCTGGTTCTTTGATCGGTGCTGTTAACACTGTTATTCCATTGGGTAATGGTAAATTTAGAGGTGATAATACTGATTGGATTGGTATTAGAGATTCTTTAACTGCTAATGGGTTCCCAACTATTTCCGCTGATGGTGCCACTGAGGTTAATGGGTTAGTTGTTGGTGCTGGTGGTACATCTCGTGCTGCTATCTATGCCTTGCACAACATGGGCTGTAAGACCATTTATTTGATCAACAGAACCTCAACCAAATTGCAATTGATCAAAGATCATTTCCCAGAGAGTTTCAACATCAAGATTTTGGATTCCATTGAAGATGTTGAATTGGCTAAAGCTGTCGGTGTTGCTATCAGTTGTGTTCCAAGTGATTTGCCAATTGACTCTTCATTGTTGAACAAATTGGAAAGAATCTTGTTCAAGGCTCAATCCAACAAGGAAACCATCGGGTTCACCCCAGTGTTGTTAGATTGTGCTTACAAGCCAAGAGTGACTCCGGTCATGGAGTTGGCCAAGGCTAAGTACCAATGGGACATTGTCAGCGGTGAAGAGATGCTTGTTAACCAAGGTGTTGCTCAATTCAAGATCTGGAATAGAGTTGTTCCACCTTACAAGGCCATCTTTGATGCTGTTAACAATTAAAAAAAATAAAAACGAGTTATTATGTTAGACTTTAAAAACTAATTAGAATTATATGAGAATGATATATGTAACGGTCTTTGTAGTAATATGTTGACAAACTATCCATGTATTATGTTACTCAAATTGATAAACTCATTAACCTTATCCAACTGTTGGATCTGAACACCTTCCCTTTCAAACCATTCGACACTTTCGACGCGTCCTAGACTCTTGACTTCATCAGTAGCATCGTCTTTGGCAATTATGTGGCCTTTCATATCTTGCAATGTCTTCCCATGTAATTTTCTACCACGCAAATACGTTATAGTCTCATCGTCTTCCTCGGCTTTGATGAGGTGCTTTGAGATGGAGTTATGAGGCCCGGTAAATCGTATACGGCATGGAACGCTGTTCACTTTGTATGCTTTGTTGCTATTCAAGTCAATCACTTTAGCTTCACTCATTTCTATGGGTTTTTAGTGTGGTTTTTAGTTGATTTCTAAGGTAAAATGATCTTGATTCATACGCGTCATTTTCATTATGAGGTCTAAAGTGTCGCGAATGCGTTCTGTGCAAAGGTTTTGTATGGAGGTCATCAGC
Source organism: Hansenula queroliae (assembly GCA_030674255.1). NCBI lineage: Eukaryota > Fungi > Ascomycota > Saccharomycetes > Phaffomycetales > Wickerhamomycetaceae > Hansenula > Hansenula queroliae. The sequence continues at coordinate 45,621 of JAJLXP010000012.1, read as the reverse complement.
AGCCTAAATTGGCATGATGGTATACGACTTTTAATTGTGCTGGGCTTTTGCGAGAACATAAAGTGGAGAAGATATAGTTGACTAAGTATGGCTTACTATCCATATCTGATATCCAAGTGAGTGTGAGGTATTGTTTTGTATGCTTTTCAAGGAGTCCAATTGCTAACGAAATCAGAACTTTGGATCCAATCTTTGGTATCTTTATCGGTACAATGAGTTACTACGCCCATGAAAAAAGAGTCGGTAGAAAACCAGGCCACTCTTTAAACGAACTTGTTGCTAAAAAGTTTGGTAAAACTCCTGCTGCTCAGTAAGAAAGATAATACGCTGGGTTTCTGGTTGAGACGAAAAGACGGATTAAGAGGGAATCACATACATAAGACACTTGATAAGCAAATGCCGAATGAAATTTTAATGATTACATGTGAATTTTCCTGTAGCTCTTCTATTTTGTCACTCGATAACTATTAATATGAGTACATTATTAATGTAAATAAACTAAAATACCCCGTCTTTTCACTGTAAGTCTCATATAACAATAGGCATCGTTTCCATTGGAGGATTTTAGTTCGGCGTTGGAAAAAAAATTACGGATTTACTATTAACAGTCCAACAACCTATCAACAAAATACAAGGGTACAAGGGCTCTCAGGAACAATAATAGACTAATAGAAAGGATGCTGCCAAAGATTGCGTCCAAAGACACAAACTATGTGTCGCCATTGCAACAACTCCAAACGAAAAACCAGACAGGGAAGCGTATAAGGGTTTCAAGAGCTTGTGATATGTGTCGTCGAAGAAAAGTCAAATGTGATGGGAAGCAGCCATGTATCCATTGCACTGTTTACTCTTATGAGTGTACATATAACAATCCAAGATCTGCTAATGCTCCAAAGAGGCAAAAAAGAGAGGAAGACCAGGTTAAACCTGAAGAATCTGTGCAACAGCCTGCTATAATCCCTCAATCAATCGGTACAACTGCTACTACTTCTACTGCTCCTAATGCTTCTGCTTCTGCTCCAATTGCTCAAAGTAACACAGTGTCACCTTCAACAGTTGCCTCATCTTCATCCAATGCTCATACTCCGTCAAGTAATTTCTCCGAAGCATTGATCCAGACCATCTTCCCAAAATTGGATGTTAAGAATGAAAATTTCAATACAGATGTTTTCCTGCAAGTCTTGGAGAAACATAAGAAGAACGGTATCATTGACCTAAATTCTATCTTGAAAGAGTATCAATCCATCCAAAATCCTCAACAGGTTCCAAAAGTCATTGCACCTATCGAAGTCCGAATCATCTTACCACCAAGAGAAATCGCATTGAAATTGATTTATAAGACATGGGACGAAGCATGTGTCCTATTCAGATTTTATCATCGTCCTTCATTCATTGATGATTTCAATTCGTTGTATGATACGAATCCTAATGAATATTCAAACCATCAGAATAAAGTGTTACCATTGATATATTCGGTGATCGCTGTGGGTGCGCTTTTTTCCAAAGGTGATAATGCAATTGATAATCAATATTTGCAAGATGAAGGTTATAAATATTTCATTGCGTCTAGGAAATTGATTGATATTACCAATTCAACGGATATTCAATCGATCCAGACGATTTTCATGTTGACTTTGTTTTTACAGTGTTCCGCAAGGTTGAGTACTTGTTATTCATATATCGGTATCGCATTGAGATCTGCCCTAAGACAAGGATTACATAGGAAATCCTCCGATACAACTTCACCTATTGATGCAGAGATCAAAAAGAGATTATTCTGGACCATTTACAAATTGGAAATCTATGTCAATTCGATGTTAGGGCTCCCTAACTCCATTGATGAAAGTGATATTGATGTTGAGTTCCCACAGGACTTGGATGATGTTAATATCACCGCAATGGGGATCTTACCGCAACTTCAGGGGAAATTATCATCTTGTGGTATGAACAATTGTCATACTAAATTGATCCTAATGTTGAACAAGATTATTAAGAAGCTATACAAAACCTCGAACCCTGTTTTCATTTTACCTATTGAAACTATTACTAATTTGGAAAATGGATTGAAAGTATGGCTATATGAATTACCATCCCAATTGAAACCTGATAATGATGTCCCACGTGAATATTTGAAAGCCAACAAGTTGTTACATTTGGATTATTTACATGTCCAGATCATGCTCTACAGACCTTTTATCCATTATGTCAAGATTGCACATCAACAGCAACAACATGCGGGTACTAGTACACATAATTATCAATTGGAAAAAGGTTTGAAATGTATTGAGATTTCCAAACAGATTATTTATTTGGCAAAGGAGATGATTAATAATAAGTTGTTGAATGGATCATATTGGTTTAGTATATATACCATTTTCTTTGCCGTGGCGTGTCTTGTCTATTATTTCCTAGAGGTGGATTCTAAGAATGAGGAGATTAATCAGACTATTGAAATGGGGAAACAGATCCTTGGTGGGTTGAAACAGAGATCTGTATCTGCTCAAAGGATTTATCAATTGTTGAATTCGATGTTTGAGAACTATGATAGAAATAATGTCAAGTTACAAGTCTTGGATGACAAGTTACAGCAGCAGCAGCAACAGCAACCATTGCCTCAACAGCAACAAACTACCACGACATCAGTCCCAGCACCTTCTACTGGTGTTTCAATCACACCTGCTGTTATGGATGATCCAATCACGTATCAATTATCCTCCACTTTATTACCGGACTCCACGACAACGGCCATTGCACCATCTGGGGAACCATTGGATAAATCACAATACAACACCGGTGCCATGATGGATGATTTCGATTTGAAGATCTTTGGAAGATTCTTACCTTCGCACATGTTGCAAAAACCTGATTTGCTCAATAATCAAGATTCACAACAGCAACAACAGTCTAGTTCATCAGCTACAGATCTTGTTAATGACGATATTGGACTTGGTGGTAGTGGGTTGGACTCAAGCGGGAAATATTCGATAAACCATCCGAGTACAGGGAGCGCTAACTCGGGGAATACTGAAGGTGATGATGAAGACTTGGTTTTCGATTGGGACAGGTTCTTTGATAAGGATGCTGATCCAACTTTAGGCTTGGAGATATGATTCATTTGAGAGGGCTTCTTTCTAGCTAATGTTCTTCTATAATATTCATCTAATTAATTCGTCATCAAATGTAGTTTTGAGTGATAGAATTAATTGTCTGGCAATGACTTTATACTGATTACATAATCTGTTACGTAATATTTTTCAAACAAATTTAAAAATTTCCTCACAGATTCGAAAGCGAGATTGGCACTTTCCCAGAAAACTGGACCTCATACAGTTTGAAAATGCAGACATAGTTATGTAGTTTACAAATCCATTGAGTAGCTGTATTACAGCTGATTATTTACAAATATTTAATCATTATGTGAATATTTTCCTTTAATGAGTACCAAACTCAAGTTTTTCTACTTTTTTGTTTGAAGGGAAGTGCCGTTCTACACTGAAAAATTATGGCTTATCTAAGAGATGACAAAGCTCAACTCTACGAGATCTCCGAGGCACAATAGACTTCAAATACATTTATAAGCTAATTCAAAGCATTGGTATTAACAAATTGAAAGAAACTATCACCATGATGTCCCTCAGAAAGTACAGCACCAAGGCAGCCAAACCACTGCTCGAGTGGCTAGTGATTGTTCCTGATAAACCAGGATGTGTGAGTCTAATGACAACCATCGATCTACACTCCAAAAGGCATATAGATTCTAACAATAGGGATCAATAGGAAAGACTAAAACACCGTCCAACACACCTTGCCCAATTTCCTTTCAATGACAGCTCCATCACCAGTGCAGGTGGTCTATTCCACGAGATGCCTACCAGTACCGAAGATATGAAGTTCTTTGGTTCATGTATCACTATGAGTGCACCTTCTAGAGAGAAAGTGATGGATTTCCTTAAAAGTGACATATATGCTAAAGAATGTGTTTGGGACTTGGAGAAAGTGCAGATATACCCTTTCAATGTGGCAAAGAGAATTGCGAAGGAGTGATGTGACTACGATATATGAATGATTGGTAAACAAATTCTTTAGTCTAAAAACACGAAGAGCTGATAATACTTTCAGTATCATAAGATCAATCACTCACTGTCTTGACTATGAGGTGTGTGTTAAAATATGTAGACCATTCGCAATTAGCACATATTGGCAATTATTCGAAACAGTTCATCTTGACCAAGCTTCAATTTTTGATGGGAGCATGCTTCACAAAAGAGTCCAGTGGATCCCGTCCTACGATGGTTGCCTTTTTTGTTTTAGAGAGTAGTAATTGTAATTGTCAATGCATTTTGACTTGGAGTCGGTCATTACGTTGTTTATATAGTCCTGGGGATAATGACCACCTCAGGTATATAGAGCGCTCAAGGATAAGTCATCAGACTTACTTGAAAACATAGATATAGACTGTTTAATGCTCTGAGCTGTTTGGTACACGGCGGCTCATAAGCGCTTCATCGGAAGGCTTGTTTTATAGTTGATTAGGTTACATATCGATTGGTATATATATATATATATACTTTTCATCTTGATCTAATGCATCTTTGACGTTATCTGATCTTAGAACAGTTGTTATAAGTATTACAATATGCTTGATTTCTTGTGCCTGCTCATTTATTCGATTTTTGTTTGTGGTGGAACACCCTTATTTCTTGCACCATGTTTTGTTACAAGTATACTGGCAGTATTTTTTTTTGTAATTGATCATATTTCTATATGTTAAAGGGGAAGATCATTACCTATACGTTTAGTTTACTCTCACTATCTAGCTAAGACGTGTTGAGATACTTGGTACGATCGTGCCAATTCTCGTGGGTTCTGAACTAGATCATAAAATACATTATTTATTCCATATCTATCTATTATCTACTGCTGTAGTGGGTTTGCTACATAGATAGTTGGGTAATCATTGGCTCATTACACTGTCTTGAAGCTCTACAACCACACATTTCCCATCTCACGAACTCTATCGGTGCTTCACCAAACCCTTGATCTAGGTAGGACGCTCAATAAGAAGCCTGATGATGAACTATACTGTAGCATATTTAGCTGGTGAGAAGGTAATACTTCAAGATAGGGCTCACCTGATCTTTACTAAAGTGTGGGTGATTAATCTGAGGGTCTGTTCATACTTTAAATTTAAACTACAGAAGCTCAAAACTCTACAATATAAAAGATAAAGCATCTGGAAACGAAATGTCAGATTTAGTCTAAAAACACGAGAATTAATATATATATAAGTGTTGTCCACCATATTGAGAATAATACCCCATGCCTTGACGAATCGCATGTGATCACTGATGGTATTTGGTATCTTAAGAAGTATTTCTAGATGGCCTTTTATCAAGTGATGAGTCTCATTATGCAAAAGTACAAAGAAAATTATAACTGGTTGTACCATAATAGCAGTATAAAAGTCGTTAAATTCGTTGAGGCCATGTAGTCTTTATATACTATTCAAATATCGAATTCTACGTTATTCGATTCTTCTCAGCAATTCGGTGGTATACTTTACAAAGTCTAATCCCAGCATTTGAATATGGCAGATCAGTACGAATTGAAAACATGGATATTCATAGTCAATTGTACTGAATCTTTCCAGACACAGCGGCTCATAAGCGCTTCTATAGAAAGTTTCTTCATCTGTTAAATTACCAGTTCCTTGGACTTGAACATCATGATATACATATAAATGTAGGTTTATATCTCCTTAAAAAAAAATAATATACCCATTGCTACGTGGCGGTACATTATCAATTCCAAATTATAGAACATTGTGACTGATATTTCTGTTAAGGGTTTGTGCAATACAACTAGAGCCATGGAGATACTATATATCTTATTGTATCATATGAGTCTATAGCTCCAATAGTGCTGCATATCTATAAATATCAAGGAAATTTAGATATTCGGGAAATGAAACACTGTCAAATTCCCTGTTTCTATACTTGATATCCAACGTTTTTTCACATCTATTTTTGCAGTACTATTAAGTAGACATTTATAACGTAAATTATCATGAATGGCTTTCATCACTGATCTACATCGTCAATTACCCAAAGACAAACAATATTATATCTGATTCTGATTAAAGACACTCGATAATCGCTAGGGCCCGTATGGTCTCCACGCTCTATCCCAACTCAAGAGAACTGACAATTCATTTAAAAAGAGTTTATGTGGCTGCGAAGCAGGTCAGCTTCCAAAGTGTATGTTCAAGTCTTTGATGACGAGTGTGTTAGATACGTATCACGAATATCGGATCACAGATCTAGGAAACGTTCGATGATTTTCTTCCCATATGTATTCTCCATGTAAAATGCCACCTCTACTACAAAAGTTTAACATCTACAACATAATTGATGGGAATATGGTAAAGAATATTGTCCTGATTAGTCTAGAAACACAAGAATTGTAGTAGTGTTGTGTAATGTACCAAATTGACCCATGCATCTTGACTATCTTGTGTGAATGTCTGTACCATGAAACTTGAAAGCCATGTGAACATTCTATACGAACTTGGTAACGAAATTATAATTGGTAAGCATCCAAAGAGCTCCAATTCGGATCTGATCGCTGAGTAAAGTTTACCCATGGATTCAAAAATGTTGTCAATGAAGGGAAATTGTACGTTATATACTAATCTCACAGCACACGGCTTGAACGGCGGTGATGCTCCTCACCAGTTCTGGATGTCCAGCTAGAAGATAGACAACAAAGATGGTTGAAAATACTAAAATGGACTATTTAGTTCACTGGGCCATTTGATGCAGGGCGGCTCATAAGCGCTTCATTAGAAATCGAGTTATAGGTTTAATTCAGGATCTTGATACTATTTAGTTACAATTATTTTATATATAAGTTTCATCGAGGTCCCTTAAATTATGACAGATAATCTCTATTCGATAATCAATTCATCCTTAATATTGTACAACTGTCCAATTGTGAAAGTGTTTTTGTTCGCTAGTATGCTATAATCTATTGTGCACTGATCAAGCATGGAATTCTAGCTCACATTCAATATTTTTGTGCTGCAATGTATTCTACCTATTGTCTAGTTCTGGTACATTGAGACACTTGGTACATGGTATAGGCCAGTCATTCACTGTCACTGTCACTAATCATGACATTATTCTCTCATCAATCATTTCAATACTGTAGTGCATTCATCATATGTGTGATCATAATTGTATATGGATTCATTAGAATGTCCTAGATCTCTGTGAATTTTACAATCAACACACACATCTCAACTCAATGGCTTTACCAGTGCTTTCTGAAACATATTACAACAGTTATTTCAAGAGTGTAATGCCTCCTGAGATCCAAAATGTTTGTAGCAACCTCTTTTGATAATGTAGTGTTCGTAATATACCTCTACAGCGAAATTGTTTCAACATCTACAATTTGGTTGATAAACAGAAATGGTAAAGGAATCTTTTAAGAATTTAGTCTAAGAACACGGGAATATTGATGATCTAGTAACATATTTTGTATACCATAATTCCAAATTAAGCCCTGTGCCAATTGACTAGTCACATGTGAATCTGGTACATATAATATATGTATTATTATATGTATATGTTCAGTATTCACGAATTACACTAAGACGGTCGGTAGATCGAGCAACTTCATTTCAATTAACTTTCAAAAGGCGCCTAGTCGCTGATTAATGTTGAGTTTGTATATAAAGATGTATTGTATATGAGGCATTGTCCTTGTTTATATAGGCGTCTCGCGGCTAGTATACAGTACATAATCAATTTGGTGGAATTGGCTCACCAAGTGTAAAATCAACTTGAAGATGAATGAATGTGGATATTTAAGAACATGAATACTCGTGGCTTAATACACTGTATCGTTTGGAGCAGAGCGCTTCGTAAGCGCTTCATTAGAAAGCGTGTTGTGTGTTAAATTATACACTTCACTCACTATATAACGACCTATAAGTAAAGAATTGGCAGTACTTTCAAGATTTACTTTTTCATTTGACATGACACAAAGCTACAAAGTTACAAAGTTACAAATTCGCATATATAAATTATAGAAAATTAAAGGCCTTAATCTTAGCTAATTCAGCTATAGACATGCTATATAGTACTTCTAATATACTAGTTTTCTTCGATGAAAAGCAGGCCAGTTTAGATTTGTTTATGTTCTCGTGTTTGAAACGATCAAGTCACAATTTGATCTCAATGAATTAGCACACAATCTTTAATATTGTGTGGTAGTTCAGCAATTGCGTATTTAGTCCAGGGCATGGGGATATTTGGTATAGTATAAACCAGATTCTCGTGTTTCTACACTAAATGATGACATTATTATTCCTCTATTGAACTATTTGTAGCTGTTCATCAATTGAAAGGAGATGGGTTTGTACTATTGATCAACTTCTTCAAATTATCAGCCAAGTCGCTATTCTGTTTCTGTTGCTGAGACGCTGTTGATATCACAGAATTCGTTGTCTGTGTGGTGATTGTTGTGGGACTCATGAAGTTGATTGCTGCTGGGAATGGTTTGAATTGACTGTATGATAGTGATTGTGTACGATGTGGTGGTAAAACCTTTTGAGGTGATTGAGTCTTTTTCGATTTGTAGCTGTTGATCATTTGTTCGATTTCAAATTGTTGTGAAGCATCGTCTGGAGGTGGTGAGCTTTCAACAGGCTTTCCATTATTGATATCATCCTTGGGCATTTCATCATCGTTAACCACTTCCTCTTTATCTTGACTCGTTTCTTCAACATTGTATTCTGTGATAATTCCACTGTGATCCACACCAATATTCACATTAGCCAACTTGCTATCCAGTGTATAAGTTTCACTCTTACTCTCTAGCTCTTCCAGGCCATGACCCTCATCTTCATCCTCTTCCACTGCTTCTATATTGGAATCCGCTGCTTCATTACTTGACAGATCAGGTTCTTCATCAATTTTAGTGGTATCTGGTTCTGTGTTTCCTTCTTCATTAGTCTCTTTATCATTTTCATCCACAGCCTCGTTGTTTGATTCATCTTGTTCCTCTGTCTCATCAATGGTGTCCAATAGAATCTCCTCTTCATTCGTCTCCTCGCTTGTCCTTATCATTATCTCTTCATCATGACCCTCTTCATCTTCATCCTCCTCTTCAACTACCTCAACATTATCATCACCCTCCACTACTTCACCACCATCAACTCCCGCCGTATCCACCTCCAGCCTCTCATACCCACTAGACACATCATCCTCCCTTATCGTAGCATCATCACCATTTTCCTCTTCACCATCACCCTCAGGATTCATCAACTTGTACAAATAGGGATAATGCGCTCTATGTGGCGACTCTTTCACTCCCAGTCTTTCATTATATGGTAAGATCATCTCAATTTGGTTCAATGAGTCCAATATCCCAAATATCGAATTGCTAACATCTGTTGATAATTGGTCTAGTTCATCAAATGGTTTCAAATGGTCTAGTTTCCTGTTCAGCTGTGTATTCACCTCCTCGGATTTTTGATACAGTCTCTTGGACTTTTTCGATAGTCTCTCCAGTGTCTTTGTCAAGTGTTGTTCAAACCTGTAGGATTGGTCCAATTGTAATGTCAAGTCATTTCTATACCGTGATGAGATGCTCAGGACTGATTCTTTCACTTGCTGAACTTCCGGTGCCAATTGCTCCAAGATGCTCCCCAATTTAGTCTCGTCTGTTGATGGTAAGCCAATTGTACTCTCTTTGCTCTTCATCTTCCTTGGTTGCTATCTCTTTGTCTTGAACTTGTTGTACTTGATCATCATCGCTAGCTGTTGTTTAGTTTAACGTCTATTAAAAGCTTTAATCACGTGATATAGAGTAACAATAGTAATAAGCATTAAATTAACAGAGATAAAGATTAGATAAAGAGATCTTCGGGTGGATTCATTGTTCCTATGTAACACAGCCGATGCTATTATGTGGCTTTTACTGTGATTTCGTGGTCTGCTTCTTGGTGTGTTTGTTGGTTGTCGCAATTGTGGAGCTTGACGGTTACTTCATCATAAAAGGAAAGTGTGGAGCTGTGGAAACTGAAAGGGCTAATACATGTCAATGGGTATCGAGGATCTTTATTCCTCGAGGATCACAGTGTCTATTGTCTTTTGTTGTGGCTTTCTACGATATAAAAGATGGTGTATCCTGTACAACATGATGGCTCATCGATTCAACTACTACACTTATCACCAATAATCAACATGGGCTCAGACAAGGCTTTGAAAGACTACAGTGCCTGGTATTGGAAATTCATACCACATCACAGAGAAGTCGAAGACTACGAGGACGTGGATTCTCTTGCCTCTGACAAGCAAATCGTATACGAGTACAGAGACGAAGCTGATAGACCATGGTGGAAATTCTTTGACGAGTACGAATATCGTTTCAACAAGCAAACCAGGGAGACTAAGCAATGGTGGAGGTTTTTCGATAAGGGAACCACTGCAGCTGAGAAGAAACTAGTGTTTAAATTGGACTTGATGATTGTCACATTTGCCGTGATGTCATATTGGTCCAAGAATTTGGATCAGACAAATATCAATAATGCCTATGTCTCTGGGATGAAGGAAGAATTGGGGATGCGTGGTGATGATTTCTCCAACTGTGTGGCATTGTTTAACGCTGGTGCTGTGATTTTCCAAGTTATATTCATGTACTTGTTCCCAAGATTTGGTCTACATTGGATCTTTTTCGTTTCTGACTTGGGTTGGAGTTTGATCACTTTGTTGACCGGTTTGATAACAAACAGTGCCCAACTAAAAGCCTCGAGATTCCTCGTTGGTGCTTTTGAATCAGGTTATTTCATTGCAATTCATTACTTGTTGGGATCATGGTACAAACCGGATGAATTGGGGCGTAGAGGTGGTGTTTTCTACATGGGTCAAATGCTAGGTAGTTTAACTGCAGGTTTACTCCAGGCTTCAATTTTCCAAAGTATGGATGGCCATGGTGGGAGATCAGGTTGGAGATGGATGTTTATTATTGATGGTGCTGCTACAGCTACTATTGCCTTCTTTGCCATTTATTTGGTGCCTGGCACTCCAAATGCCTGTTGTTCATTGTTCCTCACGGATGATGAGATTAGATTGGCAAGAACACGGTTAGCCAGGGCTAATATTAAGCCACCTTCCAAACAACCACCAGATTTCTTCAATAAAAAGATGTGGATAAGAATCTTGAAAGATTGGAAGATCTATGTTTTGGCGATTTTCGACTATTTGTTCTGGAATACCAATTTACACAGTTTCTCTAATTTTGCACTATGGTTAAAATCATTGAATCGTTACTCAACACCTCATTTAAACAGACTCACATCGATCCCACCAGCACTGGGGATTGTCTGGATCGCTTTGGTTTGTTTCTCTGCAGATATCCTACGCTCAAGATCATTTGCAGTGTTTTGGGCCCAGATCTTTGTCTTTGCAGCTGCTTTGATCCTAGCTCTCTACGATTTACCTGAAACTGCCCTATGGTACGCTTTCTACACAAGCTTCTTCAATATCTCTGTTAGTTCAGTTATTTATGGTTGGCTAAACGATATAATGAGATATGATCCACAGGAAAGATCTATTGTGCTTTGTGCAGTGAATATTTTTGCCAATCAATCTATTACATGGACATTACCATTGGTTTTCAAGACAAGTGAAGCTCCAAGGTATCATAAAGGTTATATATTCGCTTCGGCACATAGTGCTTGTTTAATGGTTTGGACTTGGGTTACACTATGGTTCTACAAGAGACAAGAACGCAAAGACTCGAGATCAAATGGTATTATCCTATATAATTCCAAAAATGGAGATGTTCCTGAAGAGGTTAGACAACAACACGAGGCTTTAGAGCTTGATGCAGATGATAATCAATCTGTTAGACTGGTCAAACAAAATGAACTTGTTGAAGTGAGAAGTATCTCAAACAAGTCTGATTGAATCGACTCTTTCCTCTTTGAATCACTGGTACTGGTACCAGAACGTTCCTATATATCCAATTTGAATAAAATGTAATCTAGACTCTAGAATAACCTAGTCATACAGATGACGCTCTCGATGGGATATTCTGATCCAAAACTTTTTGTATAATCTCATCAAACAAAGGTTTCAAATTCGATTTCGCATACAGATCAATCAAATTCTCCTCAGAAGTTCTTTGTACTTCGATCAATTCAACAAAAGTTGGATCAATAGGGACATTACCTAAATATGGAATGTTGAACTGTTCACTAAGCAATTGACCACCTCCAGAACTGAAAATATTCGTACACTCTTCACAGTGTGGACAGATGAAACCCGACATGTTTTCCACAATGCCCAATGGTTTGAAATTAACTTTTTTACAGAAATTGATCTCTTTACGAACATCAGCAGTGGCAACATTTTGTGGAGTGGTCACTATAATGGCACCATCCGGTTGGGCAAATTTCAACTCTTCCGCAATACTGATGTGTTCATCACTTGTACCCGGTGGAGTATCAATCAACAAGTAGTCCAAGTCTTTATCCCATGAAACGTCTTTAATAAACTGTTTAATCATAGCTGTTTTCTTAGGACCTCTCCAAACAACACTATTACCACGATCTGTCAATAGGAACCCTAGGGACATAATACTGAGTCTCTTGGTATTGTCAATATAGACGGGGATCCAACCGTTCGTACCTTGATAAACTTGTTTATTCTCCAACCCAAACATACGTGGTAATGAAGGACCTGTTAAATCGATATCCAAGACACCAACTTTGAAACCTTTGTTGACTAATGTCAGTGCTGTTTGAGTGGTGACTGAGCTTTTCCCCACACCACCTTTCCCTGAGAGGATCAGGACGATGTGCTTGATGTGTTTCAGTGACTCTGGAGCTTCCTCGATGTCCATTTTATGATGATAATTAGTGATTTCTCTATGTTTGGTGGTGGAATTATTGATTACGAATAGCTTTGTATGGTTAAAGATGAGCTTCTGATGATGATTACTATTGCAGAACGCATTCGCGAGTAGTTAAGCAGCATCATTTCAACAGATTGATATTGAAATGATTAAAGAGGTTTAGTTGCCATCTGGTATACAAGTTGTTATCTATTGCTCATCATTTGATTGTAAAAATCTCAATTATGCCTTTTCCTACGTTGTTTTCCGATTTTTGTACGACTCCCAATAAATTCAATATTAGTATACAAAACCCGTACCAATGCCCAATGTACTTCAACTTCATCAATTTATATCTCTTTTGTGTATATCATGATGCTCCTGATTGATTCATTATCTTCCTGTCTTACTCTTTTTTGTTTCTCTAGCGTATCCAGACCCAGAAGAAGAACAAAATAACCACCGCAAACAGACCAGCCCATGTCTTTATACTGATCCCAGATCTTTTGGCCATCACAAGCATTCTGTTGAAAGTATTCTTCAATTTGGTGCCTAGTTGGTCAAAAGTGTTCCCCAATTCGTCCAATGTCTTGTTTGAACCTCTAATCTCTTCCCCCATCTTCAACGATAATCCTTTCAATTGTTGGATCTTTAAGGACATTGTGCTCATCTCTTCGTCGTTCTGAGATTCTAGTTGCGATAGCTCGGATTCATTATAGTCATTCTTGCTCTTTTCATAAGGAGACGCCACTCTTTTCGGTTGGTCAAATAGTGATGTTCTTTCACGTTGATGTAGATTTCCCATGTGTCTTTTGATCTGGGTGTTAGTAGACGGATTCTTACGGTTTGAAAACAGTATGGGGGTAAATCAACTCACCTGGATGACATTTTGTATCTTAAATCGTTGAGTTCTGACTTGTTTGTCGACTTTGTTTCGTTCCTGATGGTTTCGGAATTGTCTCTTGCTGTTCGAATTGTTTACATATTTTTTTGTTTTTATCAACAAAAAAAAATAACATCAAAATACGAAACATCGCTATAAAAAGAACCAAGGGACAAACACAAAATGGCCAAAAAGAAGTCCAATACAGCTCAGGAGACCAAGTTCAGCTTTCCTGGGGACCTCAAAATACCCAGTAGGGGCTTTTTACCGAGTCCTGTAGTGGTCTCAGAAGACCAGATCATCACAATCAACAAGTTCTTTAGCGAAGACTTCTGTAATCAATTGATCAAATCTTTTACACGGGGCCTGAAACTGGAGACTACGCCGTTAGTAAAGAGTAAAGATTACGCAGTGAGAGTGAATGATCGTGCTCTAGTGGAGGATTCTACGAGCTCTTCGAATTTATGGGAATATCTACAGAGGATTTTACAATATGAATACAATGATGAAAGTGTTTTAGACGAGTTTTCCACTGCTAAAGGCTTGAATCCACAACTGAGAGTTTATAGATACTTCAAAGGGCATCATTTTGGGAAACATTACGACGAAAGTGTCAATGTCAAGACACCCCAATTGAAAGGTGAAACGAAATGGACATTATTAATCTACTTGACAGGTGATGATGAATTCGTTGGTGGTGATACGATCTTCTATGATCCTATTAATAGTAAAGGTGAGCCTATATCGGTACACCCTTCAAAAGGGACAGCATTATTGCATAAACATGGGGATGATTGCCTGCTGCATGAGGCACAATTAGTATCGGAGGGTGTCAAATGGGTCTTGAGAAGTGATGTGGTGTTTTAAGGCTTTCACTTCGGTTTATTTATTAAAATGTATATATTCAGGTTGCTTTTTTACATGATATTTGTAGAGTTCTACACAATTGATTTTCGCTGATTATTATTATTCACTCATGTTGTATTTTCATTACGTAGCTATAGCATGAGAGTTCTCGCTCAATTATCATACTTCTTCAAACTTAGACTAATCGATTCCAAACTCTTGATATTCTCAGCGACGGTCCCGATAGAGATCAATGTATTGTAGTCCGTTTCAATATCAACCAATTTTTTCCTGATATCCTCGCCTTGTTTATATTGGATTTTGGAGATGAATGCATTAGAATCTCTCAAAATCTTGAAATACCCCGGCGATGATGGGTCAGTTGTCCTGAGATAAGTTATAATCAGTTCCACTTTGGATCGTATTGTCTCTAGTATGAAGGATTGGGATTCTAATTGGTCAATGGCTTTTGTCAATTGATCTTCTTCATTGTTTTCTTTCACCTCCAACACGGTATCAACGGCAACTTTTTCAGCTTCCTTGGTATTGACCTCCATTGACAGCTCAACTGATTTGTTATCAAACACTTTAACAAATTTCTCATTGGTGAACTTCTTGGATGCTAATTTTGGATTAAACACTAGTGTAACCAACTGGTTGTTATACCCTGAAAGCAGTTGATGCAGATTTTCAATATACTCATTCACTTTCAGCTCATCCTTAGTTGTGATTTGATACACTCCAACAATGTATTCATGTGGTAAGATTGTAGATTGTTGTTCTAATCTTGTTTGCAAAGCGGACAAATCAGGTGAACCGTCCTGCTGTATGACAAATTCAAAAGAGTTCAGCAATTGCAAGGTACCATCATCCTCATTACCCATCAATACACCAATGACTATAATCAAACTCAGGTTAGTAAATCTTGGAAGTGCCAAAATTGAAGATTGAATTGTTATCACATACATTGGTTATTGAACCCCTTCTCGTGCTTCTTTCTGGCATAATGATCCGACAAATTTAGCATCACCAATGGGTGCAATCCTACTCTCTGGACTGCCATCCTGTGCCTTGAAATTGTCTAAATTTACTGCTCAAAGTCTTTGCAATCCCTTTGCTCAATGAATAACGTATTACAATGTTTTATTATTGTTCTTTATTTGAAATCAAATTGCAAAACACATTCGCGGAAATGACTAAGTCCGATTATTGCCGAATTCTCTTTTTTTTTGCAAAACGAATTCGCGAGCATTTTTTGAAAGTCTGGAGAAGCCGAAATTTGGAGCCGGACATTGATAAGTAAACAATTTGGACTAGTTTGATAAGGGAATTTGTGTGGTGATTTAAGCATTAGAAGAGCTGAGAAGATGATCAATCCAAATACCAGAGTCAACCAGCTGGATGCGACGCTTTTGGACCAGGAAATTTACAACAATTTGTCCAAGCAGACGTTATCTATCTTCAACAAGATTGCACCAATATACAAGACAAAATATTCAAATGAGATTGATTTTATATTAAGGTCATTGCTGTTCAAATTCACGGTATGGGATAAAAACCAGTCGTATGGTTTATTCTTACAGAACCTAAAGTTTAAAAACCTGAATACTATAAAGAAGCTGAGCTACTATACTGTTTTCATCCTCGGCTATTATTTATCCCAAAAGTTACAAGGCTTCATTTATGATGACGAAGAGGAAGACCAAAGTCAAGGCCAGGGAGGTGGTTCTAGTCTGAGGAAATGGTTAGTGAAATCTTTCAAGAGAACTTATATCAATTTGACAAAGCTTTACAAAGTGTTGTCGTTTTGCAACTTCATTGATTTCCTAATCACGGGGAAGTACCAATCGTTGAATTTACGTCTTCTGAACATCAAGATTAACGTATTCTCCATTGAACTGGCTAAGAGAAATAAGGGGAACGTTTCATTCGAGTTCCAGAATCGTCAATTGATTTGGAATACATTCCTAGAGTTTATATTGTTCACATTACCATTATTGCAAAACTCAAGATTACAACCAAGTTTCCATAAATTGCTGAATTTTAGAAATAACTCCATGCCAGGTAGCAATGCGGTGAAGATTGATCATTTAAAGGAAAAACAATGTGCAATTTGTTATGAAAGTAACTCCAATAAGATCCATGACTATTTGATTACAAACCCTTACAAGACAAACTGTGGCCACATATATTGCTATATCTGTATACTGACCAAATTGGAAAATGCTAAGCAACTGGGGGAGCAATGGTCTTGTCTAAGGTGTTCTGAAAAGGTTGAATATTGTCAGCCATACGAAGATATTGATCCAAGGGCTATAAAATTCGTCATTGGGGATGATGAAAGGGAGAATGAAAAAGTTTCAAATGACGAGAAGCACATACGGGAGAGTGATGGTGAGGAGGAAGCAGATGAAGATGACTACAATGGAGGAAATGAGAAGCTGTATGGGAGTGGTAGTGACGATGGTGATGGTGATGAAAGTGAAGATGAATATGAAGAAGACTATGAAGCTGGCGAAGACGAGGACTTGGAAAATGATTATGAGGAGATTGATGAGGTATAGTTATCTATTAGTCTCAAAAATGAAACCTCTTTCTTCTATGTTAGTTTTTCTTGTAGCGTTATTGATGCAAATACGTTTGAAGGCGAAACCAGGACTCTAGTTATGTATACAACCTCACTTGAAAAACCAGGTAGGAACTAGTGATATAATCATTAGAACCATATCGGTAATTTATCACTGTATATCTCTGGTTTCTACAACTAATAAAACTGAGTAAGCTAGGTAGCGTTCTCGGCTAAGAGTTTTGTGTATATCGGAAATATGTGAAAGTCCACCAATGCTGATGGTTTGACCTCAAAAAATGATAACAAACGCAAATTTTTCAATGATTAGCATCTTATTGAGCTAGAGCTGGATTTGATGAGTTTTAAGGCAGTTGAAGGATTAAAATTTCACATTATTTTAAGTCTTTAAAAATATAAAGTAGGAATAAAAAATGAGAGATCACTAAAATCTTGTAAAAGATTTTTTCCGAATTTTTTACTACTCAATCTTCCAGTTTTCGACCTCTGTAGCTCAGAGTGAGAACAAAAGAAGATATTTGCACCTTTAGGTGGAAGAAATCCGGCTCTCTTTGATGAATATGAACCGCCAAATGTTTCCCAGATTTCCACTTATAGTGCTTATGTAATCAACATAATGTATACCCTGAAAAAACTGTACTATTGCTGTATACGTGTACACCATGCACAGTCTATACAGTTTACTCCACAATTTGTTCAAATGCAAAACGTGTATATCAGGTACTACAGTGTTTGCATCCCAAAAATCAACGATTTAATGTTGTTTAGTAGTATCTGTATATAAAAAACCTAATAGGATTCCTCGTCAAGAAAACCCCCAAAAATGAGTGTATGAAAAATGTATGAATAAAAAAATAAACCTCAGAAAAATTGAATGTAGTATATATATATAAATGTTTGTGTATGTGTTTCTGAATGTTATTATGATTCTTGAACGACAGTTTGCACAGGGGTGAATGGATCTCTTGGTTTGAATCTTAAAGAAACATCATCCTTAGGGAAAATAGTAGCGAAAACACGGATTTCTTCACTTAGTTCAGTAACCTTATGCAAGATATCGTTGTGTAAGATGGCCTTACCCAACAATGCAGTGAAAGTCATAAAGACATAAGTTTGACCTAAACAAACGTGTGGACCAGTACCAAAGACTAACCAATTCTTCTTGGCTTCACAGGCTTTGGAACCTTCAACCCAACGTTCTGGAATGAATTCATCTGGGTTTTCGTAAACTTCTGGATCATGCAAGGCTGGATACAAAGTTGGAATGACCATGGACCCCTTTGGAGCAGAGTAACCATCGTTAATGGTAAAACTCTTCTTGACAACATATGGAACCATGATAACTGGTGGTCTAAAACGTAGAGCTTCTCTAACAACCATGTTAGTGTAAGTCATACCTTCAATCATATCCAAGTTTAATCTAGCATCTGGGTCATTGTTACGAACAGCCAATTGTTCTTTTCTAATCTTTTCAGCAACTTCTGGTCTATCAGCAACAATTTGGAATAACCAACAAGCCAAGGAGGAAGAGGCATCTTGGGAGGCGAAAAGGAAAGTGAAAATGGCTTCAGAGATTTCCTTGTTTGTGAATTCTCTAACCATCAATTTAGCATCTGGGTTATCGGATTTACCCTTTTTGGCTTCTTCCATAACGTTAATCCAAGCATCCATAACACAAGTTGGTTTACCACCAGCACGGATGTATTTCTTGGCTTCAGCAGCACATTCAGCGAAAATGTTCATGGTCATGTCAGCGGTTCTCTTACCGTACCAAGTCTTTGTGTATGGGATAATGATTGGGAAGTTGACCAATTCTAAAGCAGCGGTGACCAAGTAGTAATCATCAGCGATCTTCTTGATTTGATCATCACTGATATAGTCACCACAAAAGGCCTTCAATGATAAACCACACATCATCTCTCTCAATTCATGGAAAAATGGAGCGAAGTCATCCTTAGACAAATCTCTAAAATGGTTTAAATAATGATCCATCTTTAATTCTTGAGATGGTAAGTAGTCAGCGAGGGCAGTTTTGGTGAAAAGACCGTTCAAACCCTTTCTGTAATCAACATGGGCCTTACCATCAAGGAAAACCCAGTTTTCAGGTCTAAGGATCTTCACAGCAACATCAACGACACAAGGTTTAACATAGGCAGGAGATTGGAAGATTTTTCTAGCCAAATCTCTATCACTTGCCAAGACGACAAACTTGTGGAAAATGGAAACACAACTCAATGGACCGGAATCCCATTTAGCCTTGTATTCTTCAAATTTTGGATCCAAACTTTCCAAGAATGGACCAATAACAGGCCAAATTTTGAAACGAGGACCAGCAATGTTACCTTTGTTCAATTGGTATGCGACTTGGTCATACACTAGACCGACGGCCAATGTGGTAAAGAAGACTTTCCACCAGGACATGGTCTTGACATATTCCAAGATGGATTCCAATGTAAGGGATTCTTGTAAAGAATGGAGTATTGGGCTCTGGAACGACGAGACGTTCTGGCTCAACGTGTTAATGAGTGTAGCCATTGTGTGTTCAGTTCTTCTAGCAGCGACAAGACCAGCAAACCAGCGAGCAACGAAAGTGGTGGGAACTGAAGAGAATTCGATAATTGTTTATAAAGCCGTGAAAACGCTCAACTTATAAGACGATTTTCAATTGTAATCAGAAAAAATGTTAAACGAATTTTGAACGAGCAGCGTTGGAAAAAAACATCAGCAAAACTTCCGCATTGGGAAATCAGCCGGAAGCGGAAGTTCGTTTCGGCTAAAAAACGAGAGTCACGTGAGGTTTTGGCAGATTTTTTTCAACATTTTGAGGATTACGTAATGAGCATAAATGCAGCTACGAGCTACGAGCGTACGAGTTTAACGACTGACGGGAATATCGTATCATATTACTCAAGTTTCTTATACGAGTGTGATGATTGGCTCAGAGGGCTCAGGCACCTTGTATCATTCAGTCTAGGAGTACCACACAGTGTCCCCTATTTTAAACGAGGGAACGCGCTTCCCGTTGGGCGTAGCTGATGGGGATTGTTCCGGACAGACGTTGCACTTGACAGGTTCTGGTTGCTTCTTTGTAGACGAGACTGGAGAGGTCATCTGCTTCTTTGGCGTATGAACATCAACTGGGGCACTTGAACTAGTAGCTGAGCTACCTGCGTTTGCTGGCAAATCATCAACTTTCAACTGCTGTGACAATTTGGCCAACTCTTGTTGCAATGTGAATTTTTTCAATCTGTTCTCCTCTCGTATTTGAAGCTTCTTGTTAACATTGTCAACCTGTTCTTGCAACTCTTTCAACTCTAAACTTTCCTGTACAATCATATCATCCTCTCTTGGTGCCGATTGAACCTTATCCTTCTCTTCTGGGACTTGCTCGGTTTCTGACTTATTATCATCAGACTTGACTTGAAGTGACAATTTTTTCAAAAATTCAATCTCGTTCTTGATATACTCAAACTTATCGTCTTGACTGGAGTTGATTTGAGACACTTGTCTCTCCAAGCTATCTATTCTTTCTTCAATCTTACTGGTGGTAGTATTGTTCGATATCTTTTCCTCCACTTGTACTACTTCTGCTTCTTCCTCAGCGGCCTCTGTTAGCATGTCTTTGATGTTATCATTAGGATCAAATTTGAGTTGTGGAGACTCAGGTTCAGGTGTTTTCTCCTTAGTCTTCCCTAATTCGATAATCTCCTCAAGATATGTTTGTCTAGAGGCCAATTTTTCGTTTGATCTTTTCAATTCTTCCACCTGTTGTTTCAAATTATCGTTCAACTTTTTGTATTTCAAAAGCTTCTCCTTGAGTCCATTGGCAAACCCGTTCAATATTTGATTTTCCTTACGCTCCTCTTTCAAACCAGCTTTCAAATTTTCATTCTCCCTTATGATCTTCTCAATCATGTTGGAATTGACTTTGACAACATCATCGACAGGTACTTTACCATCGATGTTTTTAAATAGTCTTGAGGTTGTATCTGAAGATGAGGCAACATAACTGCGTCCATTTTGTTGCTTTGATCTTTCTTTCAATGGTTCAGGGGAGTCCAAATCTTTGTATCTGTTATAAAATTGCTTTTGCTTTTGTTGGAACGATTCTGTATCTTTTTCATTCTGAGAATGATATTGGTTCTTTAGCGGTGAGCCTTTGAAAACTTTGTGAGATTCATGTGATCTTCCTATCTCTAGAGAGTCATCCAAAAAGGCGTATTGCGATTTAGCTTTATTAGGTGTTGGTGAATAGTCCATTTCGTCTGTTTCTTGATAGTGCTTAAAAATATAGTGATGTTGTTGTCGATGTTTGTTATTGTTATTGTTTGATCTCTAGCTATGGAAAAACGATGCAACAGGAGCGCTATGATGTGGATCTCAGTGAGGCGAAAATGATTGGCGAGTAAGACGAATGTATAGATAAGCTCTAGAAGGGCGAGTTCCAGCAAGTGCTTATGGAAGGTGGGTGCTTTCTAAGAGTATGAATCTGTTTACTTATGTTTGTGGTTTCACATTGTTTACATTTTTGTTAGTTTGTATCAGAAGCGCGCCAAAAAAAATCGTGTCACGTGAACCAAAACGTGACCGAGAACTCATTAGTGACACTGTCTGCCATTTTCAAAAATTCAACAAGAAGCCATCATAGTATAGTGGTTAGTACAGGTCGTTGTGGCCGACCAGACCCAGGTTCGATTCCAGGTGATGGCATTTTCTTTTTGATTTTTTTCCCGCGGGCCGCGGAGCTTTTTTTTTTGTGGAGTACATACATACAGATACTCACAAATTTATCTTTTTAAATTTTGAATACGTGGTATATATGAGTTGATGTCAAGCTAAGCACAAACATTGCAGAATTGGAGACACAGCGGCTTCAGTTCTGCAATATCTGAAGTCCATGCGAATATGATCTTAAATTGAAGAAGGACAAAGCTGCTAGTTGATAGCCGTAGTTTGTGCAAGCTGTATACCTTTTAACGATTATATATACTTTACAAATGATTGAACAATAACAAACACATATAACACATAACTAAAAATACACAAAAGAGAAATAAAAAATCATCATAAACTAATTTAAACTTTCCTCAAAGAGGTAATCCTCGATGTCCCTGGCCAATTCATCATTTTCATCGTCTTCATCTTCGTCACTGTCTTCATTTATAGCAGCGATAGCGATTGCAAAAGCGTTGGCTTTCCCATCTTTAGACTCCTCCACAATCTTGTCATCTTCGTCTTCAACTTCGTCTTCGTCTTCGTCAGCACTAATCTCATCTTCATCTGATATTTCTTCCGATTCTTCTTCCGACTCTTCCTCAGATTCTTCAACATCCTCAGAGATATCATCTTGGATCAACTGTGCCAACTTCTCCGATTCTTCATCATCATTGTCTGCTTCTTCAGCATCTCCTTCAACTTCAAGCTCTTTGGACTCTTCTTCTTCATCATTATCATCTTCAACTACACCATCATCACTATCCTTGTTGTTACTAGATTCATCATCTGAATCATCACCGAATAACTCAATCTTCAAATCATGATCTAGTCTTGACTCATCATCTGAGTCTTCACCGAATAATTCAATCTTCAAATCATGATCAAGCTCTTCTGAAGCTTTAGCTCTTTTATCTGCTTCTTGTATGCGACGAGCCTTGGAGCTGAATTCAGGTGTTCTTTCGCCAAAATAGTCAAATTCCCAATCATCGTCTTCAACTTTCTTAATAGTAGCCCTTGTCTGTTCCACCTCAGCAGGAAGTTTAATAAAGTCATAAGCACCTCCACTGCTTATCTCTAGAGCTGCTCTAGCTGCTCTAGCTTCTTCTATCTCTTTTTTGAAAAGATCTTCAATCCTTTCAAGAGCATTCTTCTCCTCTTGTTTCACCTCTTGAGAGACTTGATCATAAGTAGGTAAGGCACATTTTTCTGCTGCGGATGAGGTTGCATTGACGGCCTGTTGTGTATGTTCTGGCTTATCACCTGTATCTATCTCCTCATCTTCATCATCGTCACTGTCATCAATAACGATAGGCTGGTCTTGATATCCTCCGGAAGTGAGTTGTGGTTTTTTGGTGACAAAAGACTCAACAGGATTAGCAATAGACCCATTTGAGTAATTAGTTGAAACGAAAAATGCATTAACATTAGCATTAGACTGTGGATTATAGTCTTTGGAAACAAGATCACGCTCTGGTGTTGTTTCTGGAGTTGTGGCTTTTGAAGCTCTTGAAGAGTTCTTAGACTCTTGACTTGAAGTTGAACCTCTGCGGGATCCAACTGCCTTAGGATGATATTTAACTGGAGTTGATCTTGGTTTGGCGATGCAATTCTTGTTAGCAGCCATTGCCTTCATTTGCAATTGCAAGACCAATTTCTGTCTTTCTTGCTCATCTCTCTTAGCCTTTGCTTTGATTTCAGTTTCTGATTTTCTGTGGAGGAATGAGTATTGATAATTGTTAAAATTTGGATTGTAATAACATGGAGGAGCGTGATAATGATCCATAGTCAACAACACATGAGTGTCAACTCTCTTAGCAATAATGCTAGGATTAGAAAGCTGGACAAAGACACTATGTGGATTTGGGCAACATGAGCATTGGAAAGTAAACAATGGAACACAATTAGTTCCACGGGTATTTGGACAACGAGGGTTATTTTCTGGATCAACAACAATAGTATGTGGCTTTGGAAGGTAACAGACTGGTGGAGCGGCTCTTTCAGCTTCTGAAGCTCGATGATCGTGTTTTTTAACGAAGACCAATTGGTTTGAGTGGGCATGGGTACATGTAAATTCCTTATGATGGTCAAGGCATGGTTGACAAGCCAATTGCATATGTGGAAGTAAAAGCATCTTGACTCAATAAAACTATCAGCTAGACTAACCTGACGGGCTTGTTTGCTTGATCTTTGATTGGATTAGCTTGATTATACGTATCAACTTTGTTATCCACTAGATGGTAACTAGTAGATGGTGTTGCTTAGTGTATGTGGAAACTAATAATGTGACAATAAAGTGAAGAGAAAAGATATGAGAAGGTAAAATGAGCAAGAGGAGGAAATGCTCCTGTTATATAGACATTCTTGTAAAAACCTCTTGAACTTCAGTTGGTAGGATATCGTATCTGCCTTCTCTTAACGCAAGTACTGTTGATCAGCGATGATCCGCATAGAAGAAGTTGAGATGTTCGATGATAATTCCCTCGTAAATTTTCAATCAGGAAACTAGTAGCCAAACACTCTATCAAATTTATCACTGTGTAAATAGTACGCGTTTAAAGTCATCTTCTGGCTGTGTCAAATGTGTCAAAACACCCTGCGTTATTGTTTACTTTTCGCTGTTTTTAACAGGCGTTACGCGTATATGGTTTTTGTGTATTTTTGATTAAAACTCAATAAAACATCGAGAATAATAAATAAAAGTGTCCGGAACCATCGATGAGATGCAAAAAGTATCAGATTATAATGTAGTGATCACCGTGACGCATTGGGCAATTCTCTTTATGGAAAGATGAGCGATCCTAAATAGGTAATACATATTCATTTTATACACTAAATTGCTCTAATGTAATACCTATAGATATGGCTCAACTTCTTTATCAGCCCAATCCCAAAACTTCTGAGCGGTTCCATCAGTTAAACCCTCATGAATATCGTCTCTCAGTTCCCTAAACCTGCCCCAGGGACCAATGTACCTCCCGGAGTCCTTCAATGTGATTTGTGGAGACAATGCACCAAACAGGACAGAGTAAGAGCCATACACCGGTGGATAAGCGATTTTGGACCATATCCATTGTGCAGTGCCTCCCAGAGTTCTTGGTAGTTCAGAGTTGAGGTATCCTGGGTGTACAGCAAGACTTATCACACCTTTGTCTTCTAATTGACGGGATTTAATGTAGGCTTGATAAATGTTCCCCGTTTTGGATTGACCATATGATTCTCTGGATCCAGCGAATGAAGCGTCTTTGAAACTATCCCATTTGATACCACCTGGTGAAGGGGACCCCAAGTGAGCAGATGATGCTAACCAGATGATCCTTGGTTGGAATTTTCGTTCTTGGTCAACAGCATTAAGAACTAAAGGGTCGATAAGTCTTTGTAATAAGTGATGACCCAGGACGTTTGTACCTATTTGTAATTCATACCCTTGCTTTGTCACAGAACCAGCTGGAGGCTTCATAACACCTGCATTGAGGATGGAATAATGGATCTTGTCCGTTTTGGTCTTGATGAGCTGTGCTGCAGGTTTTATGGTCTCTAAATCGGCCAAATCAGCCTGTATGAGAATGATCTTATCATCATTGATATTCAATTCAGTTTGAATCTTAGTAGCAGCCTCCTGGGCCTTCTCCTTGTTTCTGTTGACGAATATCACAGTGGCATTTTGCTTCAGGAGGGCCCTAGCAGTCTCGAATCCTATACCAGTATTGGAACCTGTGACTAAAGCGACTTTCCCCGTGAGGTCTGGATAATCCTTTGGTAAGAATTCTGGATTTGGTGGACGGACGTCTCGCAATGATTCATAGAGTCTGTTGACCATTGTGTTATCAGTTATTAGTGTGGGTCTTAAAGGTTGATTTAAATCTTTGATACATAGGTAGTTAAGCTGGAAAATGTGGGTCTTTTTTTTTCTCCGAAGAATCTGGAGCACCGATATTAAATAAATCAATATTGAAAATCCCAAGACTTGAAACTTCGATTATCAGGAAATCCTACATGTGAGTCTTTAGTATGTTTCGATTTATTTGTTTTTAATTATATGTGCTGTTTTGACTATAAAAAAATCCGAGTGTCGTACTACAAATACTCTTTAATCTCTTCTTGCACGGTATCCCACAATTTTTGAGCAGTACCATCAGTGAACCCCCTTTGGATATCGTCTCTAACTTGTCTAAATTGCCCCCATGGTCCAATATAGCAACCAGTGTTTTCCAACGTGACTTTAGGACTCAATGCACCAAACAATTGGGTGTATGATCCATAAATTGTATCGTAAAAAAAGCAATTTGAAAGGATTTTTTGGAATGATGAGGTTCTTTGAATCTCAGATCTCAAATATCCAGGGTGTACAGCACAACTAATGATTCCGTTCTTTTTATTAGCCTGAGAATAAACCCAGGCTTGATATATATTAGCAGCTTTAGATTGTGCATAAAATTCGAAATTTGAACAATGATCAGCATCACGGAAACTGTCCCATTTAATACCACCATTAGCTGGGGAGCCTAAATGTGCAGCTGAGGCAATCCAAACTACTCTTGGATGGAATGAACCAGACTCTGTAGCATTGAGTACTAATGGATGAATCAAGTTTTGCAATAATTGATGACCAATGACATTGGTACCGATTTGTAACTCATAACCTTGTGCAGTTTTGGATCCATTAGGTGGCTTCATAACACCAGCATTCAAGATTGCAATGTGGATTTTGTCAATCTTGTACTTGCTCTTGATCTCTTCAACAGCTGGCTTAATGGTTGGTAAATCACCTAAATCGGCCTTAACAGAGATAATTCTCTTATTCAAGTCCTTAGCGTCTTTAAATTCGTCTTTGATTTTGACAATGGCAGCATCAGCTTTATCTTTGTTTCTATTGAAGAAGATCACTGTAGCATTTTGTTTCAACAAAGCTTTAGCAGTTTCAAAACCAAGACCGGTGTTTGAACCGGTGACCAGAGCGATTTTTCCAGTTAAATCTGGATAATCTTTTGGCAAAAAAGTTGGTTTTGGTGGATGTAAATCTTTTAACCATTCCCAAGTAGTCCAGACCATTGTAATTGAATGTTGAATATAGTTTTTATCACATTAACTAGTGTTTGGACTTTTACCTGGGAATGTTGCTCTTTTATACTAATATCCATCCATATAAGCACCACTACTTAAACCCGAACGATTGCCGAATCTGACAGGGAACCAAGGTCGGGCTTACCGCTTTGGGAAGTACAGTCCGAATACAGCCCGAAAATATACCTTGACACAATCCCGAAGAACATCTGGTATTTCTTTATAAATCCCGAACTACTACTACTGATCAGAGCCGAGTGATAAAGATAAGATTTGCTCTATGCATATGTAATGGCTTCATACATTGAAAAGGAAACCGTTATAGCACTCAAATTTAGAATTCTCAATTCAATTAATATATATAATCTAGCCTAGCCGGGTCAATATTTAATCTTCCTGAACTGCATGAGATATGGCATATAAGCCTATCCAGAAGATTCCATACACAAAGTACCTCAAAGGAACCGATAGCACCACTTTTGTGGCCTGAAATATCGAATTAATTGAAAGTACGGATCTTAATTCCCAAAACGGTGATAGCACTTCCCAAAGGAGTAACTATACCCACAACCGAAAAGAAAATCAACACTTTACTCCCACTTTGCCCTCTTGACGATCATGAACGAGAACTTCCCCGTCGCACGCTTCGTCATATTCGAAATCATCTCACGACTCATGAAATAAAAGTGCATGTTTGTGTCATTCTTACTTTAAAGTTGTGCATCTGTGAAAGTATTTGTACAATTACGAAATTCTGCAATATCAAACAGCGTTGAAGTTACATTGATGTCAAAATCTCTACAGTGCTCACGCTCTACGATACAAAAACCATTTGGTGGAGTGAATTACCTGTGATCGTTGTACATGTTAAACGAGTGCCCGTATATAGTACAAATGTAGAAGCTGATAATTTAATTTTGTAGATTGGAGTTGTGTACATTTATATCAATAAACTTCTTCAACTCAACCATATACTTAGACTCTAGTGTAAAATCGGGACTCTATTTGAGTAAATTAAAACAATCTATAAACTTCTTACAAATACTCTTTGATCTCTTCTTGCACGGTATCCCACAATTTTTGGGCAGTACCATCAGTAAACCCCTTTTGGATATCGTCTCTAACTTGTCTAAATTCACCCCATGGACCAATGTAACAACCAGTGTTTTCCAAAGTGACCTTAGGACTCAATGCACCAAACAATTCAGAATATGAACCATAAACTGGATCATACAACAAATAGTAGGATAGACTTTGTTGGAATGATGAGTAAGATCTTTGCAACTCAGATCTTAGATAACCAGGGTGTACGGAACAACTAATGATACCATGCTTTTTGTTATCTTGTGAATAAACCCAAGCTTGATACATATTACCAGTTTTGGATTGACCATAAGTTTCAAAACTTGAGGCGGTTTCAGCATCATGGAAGCTTCCCCATTTGATACCACCATTAGCTGGAGCACCCAAGTGAGCAGCAGAGGCGACCCAAACGACTCTTGGTTGGAAAGAGCCTGATTCTGTTGCATTGACGACTAATGGATGAATCAAGTTTTGTAACAATTGATGACCAATGACATTGGTACCGATTTGTAATTCATAACCTTGTGCGGTCTTGGATCCATTTGGTGGTTGCATAACACCAGCGTTCAAAACAGTGTAATGGATCTTGTCAATCTTGTACTTGTTCTTGATCTCTTCAACAGCTGGTTTAATGGTTGGTAAGTCACCTAGATCGGCCTTAACAGAGATAATTCTCTTATCCAAGTCAACAGAGTCTCTCAATTCCTCTTTAATCTTGACAATGGCAGCATCAGCTTTAGCCTTGTTTCTATTGACAAAGATCACAGTGGCATTTTGCTTCAATAGGGCTTTAGCAGTTTCATAACCTACACCAGTGTTTGAACCAGTGACTAGAGTGATCTTACCGGTTAAATCTGGATAGTCTTTTGGTAAGAAAGTTGGTTTAGGTGGATAAAAATCCTTAAGGAATTCCCAAGCAGCCCAGACCATGTTTAATTGAATATTTAATGTGCTGTTTTTATTACTCTAAATAGTGCTTAATCACCTGTGAAATTCCAGGGAATTAATTGATTTTTTTTATAATGGAACGAATTTCTCACCCGCAAACTCCGCAGCGAAAAAAGCGAAACTTACGGCTTACAAATTTGAATGGTGGAAACATGATGGGATTGTGGGTGGAAAGGAGTGGGAATTTCCTGTTTGGTATGGATATTTGTAAATAAGAAGT
Organism: Hansenula queroliae; assembly: GCA_030674255.1. Taxonomy (NCBI): domain Eukaryota; kingdom Fungi; phylum Ascomycota; class Saccharomycetes; order Phaffomycetales; family Wickerhamomycetaceae; genus Hansenula; species Hansenula queroliae. The sequence goes on along the minus strand of JAJLXP010000012.1, from coordinate 16,371 downwards.
ATGAAGAAATGTATTGGAGCCACTTTCAACATACTTGATGAAATCAGAAATCTCAACTTTAGAGCATTTCTAGGACAGTAAATTTGGCCATTAAATTTACTGCCCATTAAATGAATGCCCTGCAAATTTACTGGGCTGTAAAAATGATATATCACAAATTGTTATATATTAATAAACAATCAATTTAAAGCATTGAAAAACACGCAAAATATTTCCGCTTAGATTGGTTTATAACTACCTGAAAGTCGTCACAAGAATGTCTCGCAAATCTACGAGGGAAACGTTCAAGCATATCGATATGAAGCGGTTTGGTGTCCGAACATATCCGAGCGGTATCTATGCGGATATCACTTTGGATACAGGTATCGCCTCTCGTATCATCGATCCAGTGATATCTTCACTCGATGGCTTAATGGGCTTCAGAGAAATGGATCTTAAACCACTAAAGTACATTGTAAGAGCCATGGCTGAAGTTCACTTTGCATTACAAGTCTGTTCAATTTTTGGAACTCATCTGGGGGAAATTAAGAGCTTAACAAAGTGGTATAGATATTCGCTACCTACTGAAGTTTTGTCTTTGTTTCAATGTTTTGGTAATTTTGATACTAAGAATGGACAAGTTAGAATTGATAACTTAGACTCTTTGGTTTACACAGCATTCAGAAACGCAAATACATCTTATGAGAGATTTCTCAAGTTTGATCCAGAGGATCGTAAAACATACTATGAACATGGGGAAATTAATGAAATTCCAGTCCTGCCAACTTTTACGGAAACACAATTCTCATACGTCAGAAAATTAGTCAAGAAAAAATTGGAATCACTCTCTTCTACCATAGTTACAATAGGTGATACGTACTATAAACCACTCAACTTCTTTGAAGGTGCTGCCGTGAACAAGTTGATTGCCTCTATTCCAGCAGAGTACCCTCAAATTGAGGTACTCACAAACTATTACAAATTTTTGGATTTACAATACAGTAGAAGCTTTACTGGTGAAGACAATCAGTTGATCACAAAAGTCGTGGAACATTTGGGCTATCAACATGAAACAGGTGGTGGGGAGGAAACCATATCAGAAATGATCAAGTTGTTTTCAAATGTTATACAAACGTACCAAAGTAAGTGTAGTTGGATGCTGAGGAAGATATATCCAATGTCAGAAAAAGCCTTCTCACCTGCTGGAACGATGTGTCAATTTTACTTTAAAGATACAAATGAAATAACTAGAACTAAGGTGCCAACTAATGAGGCTGACAGAGTTATTGGTTATATGCTGTACCCGGCAAAAGATGTCGTTTTGCATAATGATTGGGAAGTTTTTGGTTATGACCCTAAATCTATTGTTTCTCAAATTGTCCATTCATCAATTGAATACTGATTGCTGAATAGCCCCTCTTACTATATATACATTAACGAATTGGATCTTTATAGAGAATGCTTACCTTATCATGCTACAGTTCGAGTGTGGATCTTTCGGGAACATTAAATTCCACATGTTAACCACTTTATGTAATATTTACACCGCTTGAAAGCTTGAAAAATCACCCAGATACCCAAAGACCAAACACAATAGCTCTAACAGCCCATTTTTGTCGCCTTCCAGCCACTCTTCGCTGCTCAGCTCTCCAACTCTCCTGTTCACTTCCTGTCACAAGACGTTATTATTGAACCTTTTTAGATGACAGAATAGTATTTAAAGCACCGTAGATTTCTCCTTTTTCTCTCCTATTTTCCCGCTAAAAGTCAATACAAGCCACTATTAACTCAGACAGACTCAAACATATTCAAACGAATCAACAATTACCTGCTCAATCCACCTACATATTGCGTGTAATTCTGACACATTCTCACGTGACTTTTACTCTTACTGTCAGAATTTCGCGTGCCAATTTCGCAATTTTTTTTTTTTTTTTTTTCAGCTGCACAGGAAAAAAAATTTATTGTAAACTTTTCAGTAGGGAAAAACCTGTGTGTTGCCATCTTTGTTTTGAAGGTTCACAGGACAGTTGAAGGAAAAAGAGTTGAGTGTCCTATTAGTGGATTGTATTGGTGGAGAGAAGAGCAGCATACACAAGTTTACCGGGAGAAATAGCACAGATTTTAAGCACATATCACAAGGATCGCAATACTACAATATACCAGCATGATGTCTATAGACCAACAAAGGAACCATTTTAAAAGATCAAGAGACAATGTTGAAGAAGGAGATAACAAAGAACAAGTCAGTGTGCCGAAGAAGAGAAAATTGGACACATCAGCAAACGACAACAACACCAATAATGATAGTCAAGAATTCCAGCAGACTATGTACAAGTCGTATATCAAATCTGCACTAGAGGCTTTGGAGAATAACGTAAGTGTGATTCCATTCTGCTACCAGATTTGATATATGTTGGATTTTTTTGTACTAACAACTCTTTCCTATTTTAGTCAAACTCATCACAATTGGACAACTTGGCAAATCAAATCTCATTACCAAAAAACCATCCAGAATCTATCTCTCCACAAAATTTCGCCATTATCCTGAGGGCATTAACTCATAACATTTCCAAATTAGATACGAAAACATGTGAAAACTTGGTGTTTTCCATTGTAAATTATAATAAATGGTGGAAATTACCATCGCAACAACAATCAGCATGGAAGAATTTCATTATTAATCTATGTTCATACTCACCTAAATGGTGGAATGAAGTTGCTGTGATTTTAATTTCTCAATTGACACTACCTTTGACAAAGACATCGAGTCATCATGATTTGATTAAATTCTTTATAGGTATAATACCTACCTCGGTGCATTCCACATATAAGGAACTTGTCCGCAAATTCCCTAATAAGCATAATAACAAGGATGAACTGGTTAATTACGTGGGGAACTTGTTAAAGATCGTTGAATATTGCACTGAGTTACAATACAACATTTGGTCTGTGATTATTGAAAGATTGATCCAAATTGATGTTGAATTACAAAACGAATTGGATGAATTAGATGACGATGATGATGATGAAATGGAGAGTGACGATGAGGATGACGAGGAAGAGGAGGACGAGGATAAAGATGAACGTAAAGTCCATTTTGAAGACGATGAGAGTAGTGATGACGACGATTCAGATGATGATGATGATCTATTGGAGGAAATGGAAGTTAATGAACAAGATTTACAGGCTGCTAATATTGAAGAACTATCGGATAAATTGGATAGCATATTGTCCTTAATTCTGCATAATTTGGAACGCCACGATTTCAATACCGTGGATGATCAAGTCGATGATAACAGCGTTGTCGTTTTCAACATCTTTGTCTCCTTGTTCAAATCACACATCTTACCAACATATTATACCAAATCCACACAGTTTATCCTGTTCTATTTCACACAAAAATCACCAGAATTGATGGATTCTTTCTTGGTTACATTGATTGAACTATGCTTTTCATCGGAGGAATCCATTGAAAAGAGAATCAAATCATTACAATACCTAAGTTCATACATTTCAAGAGCACAATGTCTACAGAAACATCAGTTAGTGTTTGTGATAAGTTTCTTGATGAGTTGGTTGAACAAGTACGTCGAAGAACGTGAATGTGAAATTAATGGATCTGTTAACATGGAAAGATTTAAACTATTCTATTCCACATTCCAAGTCTTGCTTTACATCTTCTGTTTCAGACATTCATTACTCAAGACCGAAGATGATGTTTGGGAACTATCATTGGACAAGTTCTTCCAAAGAATCCTAATTACAAAATTCAATCCTTTGAAGTTTTGTAATGAAAACGTTGTCCTCATGTTTGCCAAGATTGCTCAACAGGAGAACGTTGCCTACTGTTTCTCCATAATACAAAAGAACAAAGATGAAAAATTAAAGGGTATCAGTGGGAATAACGGGACTGAAGATGATTATAACCACAGCACAAACTCTAAAAACTCCAATGTCTCCAAACAACAATTCTTGGACTTGGAAGGGTACTTCCCATTTGATCCACTGTTTTTAAAGAATTGTAAGAAATTTCTGAGAGGATTCTATGTCGAATGGAGCTCCATCTCTAAGGATTACGATAGTGATACTGACGATTTCGATGATTTGGCTGATGATGCTAAAGCAGCCGTTATTCGTCGTAATTCGATGAATCAACATTGAGGAGATAGCTAGAAATCCAGTAAATAATACCAACGCACTATTTAATGAACAACACAATACATTTTGCATTACTTTAAACCGATTAATTGTAATTTAAATTCAATAATTTTGATGTCTATTGTTCCCAAATTTGAGCCTCACACGACCGCCTGATTTTTTTTTTTAAATTTTAATTTTTTGGCTGTTTTTTTTTCTCTGCGGCTGCGAATCACCAAAAATTTGAGGGTTGGAAATCAATTGTTATTGTTCAAATTCGATTGATTTTTGCGTGTTGCTACTGCTTTGAACTTGAGATTTGTTGGTGTTGCTGCTATTGCACTTGGTTATCATCTATTCTGCTCTTTCCACACGTGTTTTCACCATCAAGGTTGGATCATTTTTGAGAAAGTTCTGACTTATCAAATCAATATAATCATCGCGCTATCAAAGGGAATTTCCTAAGGCACAATGAACAACTTCAACTTGGAGGCTTTCAACATTAGCAGCCTATCGAAGATATGGGATGATCTGGATCCTGATTTCAACCTTCCTCTGCTCATAGGGCTTTCCACCGGGTTTGGTGTGCTGTTCCTGGGGCTTTTAATCGTCACGGTATACTTCTCATTCTTTAGTGGGAATGGTTCAATATTCTTGGGTTCCAACTTCAACATACCAGGTGAATTTGATGACGAAGAGAGTAGACTGCATGATGAATCCGAATACTTGCCAAAATTCTCTCCATCGGAACGTGCAAACTATTTATTGGCTGAAGAATTCCAAAAGACAAACCCTCCAGAGGCTAATCCAATAGGTTCCTCTATAACAGAGGAAGATCGTGATTATATTTTGGACCGTGGGATTCAAGCTTATCAGTTTGAACAGGATTTCTTCCCTGAAACAAGCTCTTCATTACCGACTATTGTCATTGAGGATAAGTTGGACGTTCGTTTCACATCACCAGAGGCCAATTCCGCTATCTTGAACTACCCTTTACCAATCCATGAAAATGATACCGTTTATTTCGAAACCAAGCTATTTGAATTCCCAGAAGGTTCTCATGTTTCCATTGGTCTTGCCGCTAAACCGTACCCTGGGTTCCGCTTACCAGGTTACAATAAATATTCCATAGCTTATGAATCTGATGGTACTGTGCGTGTTAATCAACCATTCTATTCCCCACAAGCCTGGAATAAATTGATCGAGGGTGATGTTTTAGGTTGTGGGTTCAAACCAAGATCAGGTACGATTTTCTTTACACATAATGGTAAGAAAGTTTTGGAAGCTGCACACAATGTTAAGTTTGATTTGTTCCCAATCATTGGTGCTAAAGGTGATGCTAAATTAACTGTTAATTTGGGTCAATTAGGATTTGTTTTCATTGAGGCTAATGTTAAGAAATGGGGGTTTGGTAGCGTTTTCGGTACTATTGGTATCCCACCAGCTTATGGTAAAGAAATTTCAAATGATCAGGTCTTGGATAAAGGTGAAGAATTACCACCAAACTATCCTTCTGAAGAGGAAACTTTCTTTGGTCCATCCGCTTTGTTACAAGCTACTGGCTCTACTTCTACTGATCTTCCACCACAAGAACCACAGCAACCACAGCTCCCAGCAAAGGAAGCTGCTCCTGCTGTTTCCAAACCTACAAAGGTCATAAGTAGTCCACCAAGTTATTCAGATGAACCAAAATCCTCTTTGCAATCAGCTGAACCAGAAGAGACTCCTATTGTGGAGACTTTAACCGAAGGCTCATATGAAAGAAGATCCTCTGCATTTGACCAAGAACACAATACCTATGAAGCATCTCCATTACCACAAGTGCAAGAAGAAGAACCAGTGATGGAAGCTATAACTACAAACGCCACTGCTGCTGCCATCATACCACCAACCACCACTACCACCACTGCTGAAGAATTATCATCCAACATCATTGCCAAAGCTGAAGAACAAATTGAAACTGAACAAGAAGAATCCAAGGAATCCGAATCTTCTGAAGTCCCAGAATCCACACCTGAACCATCAACCTCTAACTCTACACCACCTCCTACTTCATCTACATCTAGTAAGAAGAATACCAACAATAAGAATAAGAAGAAGAAGAAGAAGGGTAAAAAGAAGGGAAAGAAATAAGTAGATCATTGTTCAATCATTTTAAGCTAGCTTAGTATATATATTTAATCAGTCCAGTCGCTTACACATTTTACCTTGTTTTATAGTGCCAAATAATACGTGATACCCATACGATTACATCCAAGACATACAGTAGTTTCATCACATAAAGGGACATAAATTTTGTAGATATCTAGTATACACAGACCTTCTATTTCTTACCTTTCTTCTTCTTACTCTTTTTCGAAGACCCTGATGCTGTTGAACCTTGTGCTGTGCTTGTGCTATTATCATTTTTGGCTGCTACTGGTTCTTCAATGTCCTCTTCGATCTCAGTGTTTGTCCAAACGGAACTAAACCCTCTCATTGGTACTTGTTCCACAGTTTTCAATTCCTTAGCAGGAACAGCAGCTTCATCGTTATTGGATTCTTCGGATTTGTCAATCTTGGTGGTCTTGATCTTTAGAATGGAAACACCATGAGGTCCTAGAGCGTTCAACAATTTCGAGAGTTCTTTCACTTTACTAGTTTTGATCTTGTGTAGTTCACCAGAGATTGGATCGAAAGTTTTGAAAGACACAAACGACTTGTTGGCATCTTCGGTTGATGATGATGATGGTTTTTCCACTTTAGACTTGGATTTTTCCTGTTTCTTCGACGTTGAGCCATACGTTATGGAGACTCTTGTTGTAGTAGGGTTCGCATTGAGCAGCTGTAGCGATCTCTCTATGAATACGTCCGCGGACTTGACGAGTGGCATTTTTCTGGGTGGTTAAATGGTAAATTTATAGTCAAAGATTCCACTATTTCAGTACATTAAAGATGCCCATTATTGTTAAGCTTGATGTTCGTTTGTGAAAATCGCAGAACGAATTCGCGAAAGAAGTTCGGGTTTACCCGGAGTTTGTAATTTTATTGGCACATGGAATATTTGGCAGGGGTATAAACTATTGGCCCTTAATTTGTACAGTGTAGATGATTTTAGTGGGGGAAAAGGGATAGCAGGAGAATGTAAAGGTATCTTGATTTTGTTTATTTATACGTAGTTCTTTCTGTTGTTGAATTATGCCTCACTCAGATCATCCATTTCGATGTTGGAGACAGGCTCATATTTCCCACGTTTAGGAGGTTTCCAAAGGTACACCAAATAGCACAAGCTCCCCACAACGGCTAGCTCAGGTAGGATGTTCAACAGTATCACAATTTTGTCTTGGAAGTATCTGTCGTAAAATGAAGGGGTCTTAATGGCAAAATGTTCAATGTATATGGATAATATTGTTAGACACCCAGTCAATACTAATGGAATCACTGTGAATAATTTGAATGACTTAACAGTCCGATCATCCTTGATGGTGAACTGTTTTTGTAGTTGTAAGAACTCGAACACAACAGACACGTAGACAAAGAGGTATGGGATGTATTTGACCAAAAGTAGGAACCTTCTAATAGAGTTGAAATGTAGATCATAGAATGGTAATAATGAGTTATTGAAAAACATTTCATTTAAAGCTTTAACCGCTGCAAATGCCAGTGTTAAATTGACAAACAGTGTCGTCGATCTTTGAATCATTGATTCATCCTCCACAACACCTCCAAATCCCAATGAAAGCATCAACAACTCCTTAACGACTAAGGCTAATAAGACATTACCCAAGACATTCTTAACAAATATATGGAATGTCTCTGTCCATATATCCCAGCCATATCTATTGACAATAGCTAAATCGAAAACGTCCAGCACTCTGATGAACGTGAGGACAAACACCAACTTTTGTAGTAGTTTCGGATACTTCCACACAAGACAAACCACAATCATGATGAGATGGATTGGGATGAAGAGTAAGTATAGCTTGAGTCTTGTATAGTTATCCATTGTCAAATCACCAAAAGAATTGGAAAACTCGAGCGAACCATGGAAATCAACATCACTATTCATATAAACGCAGTAAAACCCAGGATTCTGTGTAGCATCAAACAATTCACTTGTCTTTTCCTTATCACCATGACTGAAATATGAATTCACAATAGGGAACTCCTCCTCCATCTTCACCAAATACCCAACATCTTCAGAACATTGTCCCCTTTGACACTGTACTGGCAAATCTGTGGAATGCTCGGTATAGATCGGGATATTTGACCTGGATATATCACTATAGTGGAATATCAAGTAATTGATTCTATAATCCTTTTGGTCATGAGACTCGACTGAGAGTTTGATGGAGTTTGTTGTGTAGGCACATAGTTCCGTCGTGTATTCGTTTATGGAGAATATTGCACATTGACATGTCGTTAAAACGAGGGAAAGCACCATGAGAAAGTACATTTTGTACTGGATTCGATTCATCTGATGATTAACCGGGTCATGAAGGCCTTCTGGTGTGTCTTTGGTCTTCTTTTTGCAGTGGTTGACTCGGTTAATTATGGAGTTGAGATCTATTGTTAGCGGAATTTCCGTATTTGTGACGCGATGACATAATCGGTATAGCTACTGAGTACTCTGAATTCTTTTATAATTACAAGCGAATTTAAGGGGGGAAAGTTGATAGATATATCTTATATATAGATCGTACGTTTATTATTTAATATTCGTTCAGTTCCACTGAAGTTTCCGTGTACTCGTCCTCCAGTTTATCATCTTTCCAGATCCTGTCCAATCCGATGATGATCAATGGCAGGATGAAATAGCTTAGATTTTGTACCACACCAAAGACAAACCCGTAGTGTACACTATTCTCCAATGCGTTCACTATGACTGCCTCATTACTCTGTGATTTCTTCAGAGAACGGGCAAAAGTGTCAAAACTGGTGACAAATTGAATAAAATATGAAGTGAACACCAATACCACAGGGACAGAAATGGCTAATTGTCTCGATAATTGGAATTTCCTTTTAACTTTGGATATATTAGAGGTCATAATTGTTTCATTGAGGCTCATAACTAGGAAAGACCAGATCAATACCGTTATTAGTTGCTCACCCCATTGTAAAATTGTAACAAGATGTGTAGGCCATGATGAAGTTGCCTCTGTTGTAGGATAAAATAGGAAGAACCCATCAAATATGGCTTTCAATGCGAACAAGAGTTTTAATGCCACTGGATTATGAATTGGCTCTTTGATTATTATGCCTCTTGGGGATTGCGTCCAGAGATAGAAGAACCAATATATTGCCATCATACAAAAAGATTGAGCGAATCCAAAGATCACCATGAGGAACTTCCATCCCGAGGCTTCCAATGTCCAATCATTTTTGTTCAAATAGTAAAGACAACTTCTTCTATTGTCCACAATGAAAGAAAACAAGATGATAACATGACTCAATGTCTTTTCCACACTTGTATGTTTCATCTCTAATTTCCTATACCTCCACCATCTAATACCAGTCCAAAGGAGTAGTCCCAATGCCAATGGCATAAGCATGAAAAGGATCACATTCAATTCTTGCATCATATCAATGGATAAATACCCATATGGTTGTTTGATCTTGTAATCCACGCCAGTCCCGGATTTGCAATATGTGTATATGCAATAAGCACCCGAATCAGTGACAGCATACTCCACATGGTCACCTGGTTTCATTACTCGGTTGATTACTTCCTCCTGTGGTCCATTATTCTCTGTTCTGATAACAAACTCACCAATGGTGGGGCAATGACCATCGTTAAACAGCTCTTGTGAACAAAGGTAAAAACCATCCTCTTTGTTTAACAGGTCTGTCTGATCATCGAAATACAATGGGATGTTTGTGTTGAGGATATCTGTGACGTGAAACACCAGGAGTGACGTCTCTGCGATGGCTGTGATGTTGATAGTTGATGATTCTCCTGGCTCATCTGGTGCCATAATCTTGTGACATTGGCCGATGTTCTTCGCGGCTGCCAGGCTTGTCAATATAAGAGTCTGCACTAGTCTGAGTATCAGCACCATCTCGAGCTGTTTGTCTTTTGGTTCCGTGGGCTGTGTCTTTTGTAAGGCTCCTTTCTAATATTGAATTGTATATTTTTTTTGAGATGCTCGGAAATGTGATGCTCAAATTGTGGATTTATGACACGACTTTGAGCTCAACTTGATTAATATCAAGTACAAAATTACGGTAAAGATGAAGATATGAAGATCACATTTTACTTCTATGTTTTTGAGCTGTCTTTTTTTCACTGTTAAAAAGCTTTATTATCAGTTCAAGGGTATTATGTCCCGGTAGATAAAGTCCGATAAAGACCGCACTAGTAATAACTCCACCAAAATCACAATCAAAGGCCTCAAAACTTTTAGGGTGATAAATAGTGCCAAAATAATTGGAATTGACCAATAAAACTACAATTATTTCAGTAGTATTAACACAATAATTCACTATGTTGAATATCCACATAGTTAAGCCTTTGTAAAACGCATTCGCGAAGCTCATTAATGTATGTACAAAATTTAAAGCACTTCATCAAATAATCTCCAAGTATGGTATTCTAATATTGAATAGACTGGAACTAGAGAACGACCAAAATGTCCAACGAAATAGAGATCCCAGACGATGTGATTATCCCTCCACCAGCCATCAAGGAAATTGTGCTGAAAACTGCCACCTATGTGCATAGAAATGGGAAAGAGTTTGAAACCAAGATACGAGAAAACGAATCTAATAACAATAAATTCACATTTGTCAATGAGAATGATCCATTTAACAAGTACTATGTCTTTGTGCTGGAGAATATTGAATCATTTATTGAGAATTCCCAAGGAGAGGGCAGTAACAACGACGCTAATGGTGATGGAAATGTAGATGAGATGACTAAACCACATGATTTAGATTTCATAGTGAAGTTACCTCCAACTACAGCAAAAGACTTGGAAATCATTAAGCTCACTGCATTATTTGTTGCTGCCAATGGTGAGAACTACATCACTCAGATAAGGAACAAGTATAAAGACCAAACAGCACAATTCAGTTTCCTGAATGACGATCATAGTTTCCATCAATTGTTCTTGACATATTTGAAGCAGTATAGAAAGTTGATCCAAGAGTATGAAGAGATAGACTTAGAATATGACGTGTTACAAACATGTTATGAAAGGGCCAAGTATAATGAAGCTAATAAAGTCAATGATGCAAAGGTTAAAGAATTGAAAGAAGCTGAAAATTTGAAATTCGCCTCTATCGATTGGCATACATTCACCGTGGTGGAAACCATCGATATCACGGATTTGGATTCACATACAGAGTTCCCACTACCATTGACCATTGCCGATTTGCAATACAGATCTCTTGAACAAAAATCCATGGAATTATCAATACCTTCAGTGACACCTATTGCTTCAAACTCTGCCTTGACTACCACTAATAACGGTATGAAGATCAGGGCGTATGGTGAAACTAGATTAAAACAAGGACAACAACCCCAATTACAACAACAGCAAAGCACGTCTTCATCTGGTGAAAGATTGATCGAATGTCCTATAACTGGAAGAATGATTCCTGAGAATGGATTTGAGAAGCATATCCAAATCTTACTCCGTGATCCTAAGTATAAACAAGAAAAGGCCAACTATGAAGCCAAAATCCAAAATTCAAACTTGTCAACATCCGAAGTTGTGAGTAATATCAAAAACTTGTTCAAGAAACCTACAACCACCAATGTGGGCAATAATAAGAGACAAAAAGTTCAGTGGGATGGATACCAATCAAGTGTTGACTATGTTAAACAGCAGAATAAGAATGATGGGCTGAATAAGGAAGAAGTGGAAGAACTAAAACGGAAAAGAGCTGAGGAACTCAATAAAATTGGTCCTTCATTGAATTGAAATGACTAAACTTCTTGGATGCAGTCATCCTTGATCGAATAGCAAGATGAGTAATAAACATGCTGTCTAGCACCTGTACCTAATCCATATGAGCCATTGCTTATATAGTGTCTATGTCTTGTTATAATACGTGTAGGCGGACAATAATTATTGAGCGTGAGTTCTAGATCTATGTATAAAATCGCCTCAGTTTCCCCATATGGTAAATATCGAGGGCTAAAGATGTATATAGTCACATGCTTTCCTTTGAAACGCTTTCATATGCCACATTGAGCTCAATTTCGACTCGTTATAAAGAATGCCTGTCAAGAGATTTGACTCTTCTTACCTTCAACTTTTGACTCTTTCCCATGATGATCTGAATTATAGATGAATTTGATTATACATGGGTTGAATTTGTGACTCTCTTTGGCAATTATATGACCTATGGCATTGGTGTTCCTTTGTGTACGTGCTACACTATTACTCATCATTCAATCTTGGCTCCATAGCAAGGCAAATGGTATTTAAACTGAAGTGAAGAAGATGTATAGAACATGTAGAAGATAGAAGATCAATTGTAGATCATACAACAAACAACTTATCAGAAAAATGTACATTCCAAAGAACTATGAAGTCACTGACAGGGAAAAACAAGTCCAATTGATCAAAGATTTTCCTTTGGGTACATTGATCTATGCCGAAAAGGGCTTCTTTGGTTCACCAACTTATTCAATCTCTCATATCCCATTTGTGGTGCAAGAATTAGATGATAAGATCATCTTGAAATCACACATGGCAAAAAGTAATGAACAAGTTGCCATGTTGACCAATGCAAAGCATGAATGTCTGATCAATTTCAAGAGTTTGGATAGTTACATCTCACCTGCTTGGTACCCAACTAAAGCCAAAACTCAAAGATTTGTTCCAACATGGGATTTCGCTACGGTTAACGCTTATGGTATTCCTCAAATCATTGACAATGATAAAGAATGGTTATTGGATATGTTGAACTTGATCACCAACCAAGAGGAAGCCAAAAGACCGGAGGAAAAGATGATTGGTACCAAATGGAGAGTTGATGATGCACCTGGTAAATATCTAGATGCGAAGATGAAAGGTATCGTGGGCATTGAAGTAGTCGTCACAAAGATGGAAGGGAAGTTCAAATTGAACCAGGATATAGCACCAGTTGATGCTCGAGGTGTTATCAATGCTCATGAGTATGAAAACAATAATTCATATATGGCCCAGATGACAAAGCAGGAGTATCCAAGAGAGTTATAGTCCATCTTTTCTAACTATATATATATATATATATCTATGTGCGTTCAAAGCAATCTATTAGCTCAAACGTTGCTATTAAGATGTCGTTTCTAATCTCCTATATAACCCTAAAAGTACTATGACTTTACAGCCAACTATAGGAACTCTTTCCCCGAGATTGAAGATAATCAGCACCCGTCTGGGTGTCACTTTCCACAGAATATCTTTCATAATGCATAAGTCTTATATATACATAACTACTCATACTTGAGATCTGTAATAAAGTCACCTCAGATTCCCATTTCGGTATATACCGAGGGTAAACACCTTAAAATCACGTGAAGCTGCCATATTTGGATAATTCCGACCTGATAAAGCAGCCTGCATACCTCAAATGGACTGATCTTATCAGCTTCAGCTTTTTGGCTCTTTGCATTGACAATTACAATTATAATGCTTCCCATTGGTCAATGGCTACAATGTGTCAATGTTGTGGGTTCTGTGTCCTGGCCGTTGATTAGAACCCATTGTGTATATAGCATCACTCGTAATGTTAAGCTTGGCTTTCTATTATCTCAACTGATGTAGAACATAATAACAGGACCAAATCATACACTAGATTAAAACAGTTCCAAGATGTACATTCCAAAGAAATACGAGGTTAACGACAAGGAGAAACAGCTACAATTGATCAAAGATTTCCCATTAGGTACATTAATCTATGTGGAAAAGGGTATATTCGGTTCACCAACTTACTCTATTTCTCATATTCCATTCGTGGTTCAAGAGGCCAATGGTAAGATCATTTTGAGAGCCCATATGGCAAAGGGTAATGAACAAGTTACCATGTTGAAGAATGCCAAGTATGAATGTCTCGTCAATTTCAAAAGTTTGGATAGCTATATCTCACCAGCTTGGTACCCAACCAAGGCCAAAACTGAAAAATTCGTTCCAACTTGGGATTTCGCCACGGTTAATGTATATGGTACACCAAAGATCATTGAGGATGACAAGGAATGGCTATTGGAAATGTTGAATTTAATCACTGACCAGGAAGAAGCCAAGAGACCTGAGGAAAAGATGATTGGTACCACATGGAAAGTGAACGATGCTCCAGAGAAATACTTGGATGCTATGATGAAAGGTATTGTGGGTCTTGAAATTGAAATAACTAAGATCGAAGGGAAGTTCAAGGTGAATCAAGAAGCAGCACCAGTTGATGCTCAAGGTGTTATTAATGCTCATGAAACTGAGAACAACAATGCATACTTGGCCCAAATGACTAAACAAGAGTATCCAAGAGAGCTATGATCTATAATCCCTTTAGTTCAACATGTAACATATTATAATCTATGATCGTTTATTTAAATCATTAATCTTCGAACTCCATCAACTTTCCATTCTTTCATCCCTGTAGAATATCTACATCCCAAGAGTTTCTTCCCAGAAATTGGACATCTACCTCCGGTTTGTGGGTCACTTTCCATCAAGAATCTCATAATACATGGATAACAGAAAACATGTCCAGTTTCAATGATTGCTGGATTAGTTATCTGATGTGAGCAAATTGGACAATTTGACTTTGTAGTGATTGATGGAGGAGTCGTTTGGGTTTTACTCAAGTGAGAGATTGTTGGAGGTGGTATGTCCTTGTCAAGCTTGTTCTGTTGTGTCTTGGCTATCTTTGAGGCAAATTCTGAGGAACTCCACCATTCCAAAAATTTCAATAGGAAAATAGCCACTGGGAAAATGGTTGTTGATAGTTTCATCAACATAGATGTGATTGGTTTCCTATAGACATTCACCATACTGGTCAAATGCTGACCAAATGAAGGTGGTCTACTCTTGGAGTTTGTAGATGATGGTAGTTTCTCCAAGTTGGCTGATGGTTTGTCCTTATCATGTAAATCATAATCAAACTGTGATAAACGAGCATATTCAATCTTTAACAAGAAGTCAACAAATGATGGAGATTTGGTACGGCCTGAAAGGTATAGTATTTGGAATATCACATTTAGTGACTTGATAATGGACAAGACATATGGATATAGCTTGACAAAATAGTATTTCAATTTGTTTTTCCACGTTGTAGGTTTCAATTGTTTCAACAACACTTTACCATACAATTTCTCATAAAACACATCCAGCTTCTCCTGAATATAGGCACCACAAACCAAATTAACCAATGAGCCATATATTTGGAAGTTCGACATCCTTTTCTTAGTCTCCACAATTTCAAAAATCTTATGTGCATGATCCTTTATTTCAATCTTGTTTTTAGTTTGTCTTTTCAACCCATAAAACTTTTCTGTGAAGCTTGAGTTCCATTTCTTCAAAAAGTGATGCTCAATTAGACCTCTAATAACCAAATTCAACTCATCAAAGTTCATTGCTAGTCTCAAGAACAACTGAGGATATTTCTGAGCATAATGAACGATAACGTACCGCAATGAAGGCGATAATAGCTGCTCTAGTTCATTAGAAGATATGATTTCAAAGACAGTAGGCGTGGAATCCAAGGACCTTGAGTCCAAAGAGGAGTAGTAGTCCATTGTTGATCGATCGTGTACTCTCAAATTATCAGCTCGTACGCCCTGTTTTATGCTGTTTTCGTTATCGAGTTGATGCTCGGCTTCTCCAGCTTTTTCAAACTCGGTCAAAATCACGGACTTTTTAACAAAACGAATTCGCGGAATGATCTTCGGGTTTACGCGGAAAATGATAACCATTATTTCAAACAATAAATTTATAAGTTGAAAACATATATTTTTAGAACTCCACCCCCAATTTAAAATGCAATGCTATGTACTAAAATGATGATTAAATTGATTAAATTGATTGAAATCAATATATGTGGAAAATGCAGTAATATAATAAATGAACTCAAGACATATGAGACAGGTTGGTATAAAAAATAAATGATAGGTATGTGTAATTCCATGTGGTGACATGGAACTATTATGCAAACAAAATAAAATCAAAATGTGTGTGTGTGTATGTGTAATCATAATGGTAAGAATGGGTTTATTCTTCGTTTCTCTTTCTTGCTTCAAGAACAACTTGTTCCCAATCACATTTAACGAAAACGGTAAAAGCTTGTAAT